>CAEFZX010016091.1:0-162972 GCA_903066825.1 Alfaro cultratus | reverse complement strand
TATATATACATAAGTCCTTCACAACATGACACTCATTGCAGCTGCTTAAAAAAAGCACATTTTGAATTATGATATATGTCTGACGACAATGCGAAAGGCTTGGAACATAAATGCTCCTTTTTATTTTAGCTCCTCCTTCACCACATCCAAGTGGAGCAACAACCTCATTACTGCATACAGAGAATTGATTTGTTTGTCTTTCACTTGCTAACACCCTGCCATTACTTAATAACAAGACAACAAAGATACGTTAACTTTTAGACTTCTACACACTCTCACCCTGAAAATCTTTGTTCACTTTTATCCATGACCTTGGTAAAGGATGACAGAAAGTCACAGTTCAGAACACCTGCAGAAGGGAACTCTCCTGAAGCAAGACCCTTGATTGGAGCCTGCTGTATACCTAGCTAAATGTAAAGTGGACCCTATAATAACTACTTGGAGGTTCCACAGTGCTGTAATTTATGATGGGATGGATATCAGTTATCCGATGAAAGCAGCAGACATTGACTTGTTTATCTCACTGCTGGTGACGACAGAAAGAGAAAAAGTTTTGAGCTTCGCTGCTCATTGTGGGCCAGTGAGACAGAGGCAGAGACACGGCAAAACAAAAGGCAGCCAGAGAAATTTGCATGGTGCTCAATTATACATTAGCGAACATCACTTGGCAATCTGTTCATATCAATTTAATTGGATTTTAATACTGCCTGTGATCTTGTTTCCTAATTAACAGCAGCGGCTGGCAATAAAGCAGAAGCATGCACCCAGCAACACCTTTGATCCAGGCCATATGGACTTGCTTGGAGCTCATTGGTAGGGGGAGAGAAAAATATCAGTCACCTAAATATGGGCCTATGACAAGCCAGTGGATATGCGTGTGTGTGTGTGATGTTGGCCCTTGTTTTTGTTGGGTCTTCTGTGTGTCCATGCATGTGTGAATGCATGTTTTTCTCACATCATGTTTGCGTCTTCTGCTTGCTGTCTGTGTGTGTGTAGGCGTGCACACACACAAGTGTAACCATTTGTCGGACATGCCTGTTTGTGTGCGTGGAAGCGTGTGCGCCTTCCAGGGGGTGGAGGGATCAGCGCAGCCCCCAGATGGCGGATATCGCTCCTGCCTTGCGCCTTCATTGATTAATTTCTTCCCTGATTGGTTGTGATTACTGATAAATAAAACATGATCTGGGGATCAGATGCAAATCAGCTCGGGATGGGGTGGAGAGAGGGGCTGTTGATTGCTTTCTGAAATCTGTGTATTTCTTGCCCCGCTGCCCTCGACTCCAGAGTCGAGGGCAAAAAAAGGGCATAGCTTGTTTTTTTTTATTGCTGGAAGACATGCTAACTCAGCCTCTTTGATCAAGTTCATCACATCTGATTCCTGACTGTCATAGTTACCTTTCTTATCTATGAAGTTTATCCAAAAAATATTTTAGTTGGCAACCCTAATAGTCTGCTGCACCCTTACAGAGCACAGATCAATGAGGAAGTTTAATATAGTTAATCTTGCTGAATATTTTTGACTTCCCTGCTAAAGTTGTTTGTCAGTTCAGTTTTTGGGACCACATTTAAGTCAGGCAAACAGTTTGAAGAAAATTCAACATGTTTCCACCAACAGCAGTGATGAAAGGTAAACCAGAGACTTACAGAAACAACAAAACACATCAGAATGTAAGATGTTAATGAGAGCAGACTTATAAACCAACAAATGAGTTAGCAAGAAAAGTAATAGACAACTTAAAATTATTACCACAAAAATCATTTTGTGTTTACCTTAAATTGCATTTTACTGTTTCACTTGGATCTAGGGGTAGTGTATTTCCCACTTTTTAAGTTTTTTTGGGTCATGTAAAGGTTTTAACCTCTTAAAGAGCATGTTGCTTAGGAACTAGAGCTTTTTTTGATGGGATAAAACAGATGGAGTTCCTTCAGGTGATACAAGTACATATTCCTGATTTTTGGTTTATGGAAACATTACAAAAACATTTTTGAGACTAGAAATAAAATATTTCAGCTCTCATTTAGGAAAATATTGAGCTTATTTCAACACAGCAAAAGTTTGGATTATGCAGTGATATACTGGCCATTTTTCTCACTCAGCACTCTATATTCTCCATTTATCCATTATTTCATAAAGAAGTGCTTCTTGACCCATGGGAATTAACTTTGCTTTGTACTACTTTTGTTGTTTTTTGCACAGAATGTACCCCTTATTCAGTGTCTCAATGTTTACATGTTTCTCTTTTTCCTGTTGAGTCATTGATACTATTATTTGCTACCATTCTCTTTGAAGCAGGGGTCATGGTAACCGGTGGTTTTTGGTCTTTGTTCTTAAAACAGTGACAAAAAAAAAATATAAAATAAAAAATGGAAGTCCATCTTTAATTTTGACAGATTACAATTCACACACTTGACTTGGTAGAGATGCACATACAGTATATTTTCTACTTTAAGCACAGAGTATGTCATACTACATCAAGCAAAAAAAATAAAAATTGAAGTCCCCAGAAGAGCATCATCTCTGACCTGGCTTGCTGACAGAGTGTTAAAAAGCTGATGCTGACTAAACGCATGTTGCACAATTTTCCTTCAGCTGAATGAAGGGCATGCAAGATCAGGAAACTCTTGTTGACTTCTGACCACTTTGCTTAGAGAAATGTTCCCTAATTTCAAAACTTTGGCCAAAGTGATGCTTGTAATTCCAATCTCCAGTGTGGCAGAAGAGCATAAATTCGACCTCCAGATCAACGTCAAAACAGCCATGAGAAGTTGTCCTTTCAAGGAAAAATCCCACAACCTTGCTGCAATTGCCTATGCAGCAAACCCTTTTGGATACAGAAGAAACTAATGCAGTCTTAATTCACTCCATCAAGTCCAGTTCATGGCACATGTAATACAACAAAATCAAAAATTGGCATCCAATATAAATACAGTTAAGTTAAATTCAAATATAATACAAACAGTAAAAATCAGCAGTAGCTAAAATTAATATTTTACATATAAAGTACTCCTGTTACCATTAGTATAAGGAAACAATCGCTTACTTGACAGCTGAATTCAGTTTGAGTGTTGCTTCAGTAATGCATGAGCCTGTACCGTTTATGAAGATATGTATTGCTGTCCAAACTTTACCTTATTCAAATTATTTGTTACATATTAATTTGATTAGATGGTTTACTAATTTATATTAAACAAAAATTTCTGAAGAAAGTTAATCAGTTTTTGTTTTATAAAAACAAGATTCAATCATACAATCCCAGAAAGCCTAGTAATGGGAGATTTTTATACTCAAAGATTGAGTCACTTTTACTTTTGTTGTTCTCACACTAGTGGTTTCAGTAGAAAGTATTTTAATTAGTTAGTTACAGTTACAACTGTTTTTTTTATTACTATTTTACCGTGAAATGCAGATAGTCAAATTAAGTTTCCAGGTAGCGTTATCACAATGTCCTCCAGAAAGAGGGCAGGTCAACAGTCTGATACAAAGACTGCATTCAGCTAACACCAACAGCTTTAGCAGTCTTCAGTAAGCTTCATCCTCATTTGGAAATCTGGTTGTTTCTGTGAAGAATGCTAATTTATAATTAGACAGATTTTCTACATCTAGTAAAGGGACAAAAAGAGAGAAGGGTGTGTGTGGGGAGATTATTGACTTATTTACCAAAATAAACAATGCAGGTCTGTGGTTAAATCATCTTGGGCTAAAATCAGCTTGTGGGAATTAGATGAACAGCATCAGTTAGACAGCAGACGGTTGGTGAGTTTATCCACGCACTACGCTGCTCTAAAAAAAAAAAAAAAAAGCTAAATTTGCACTAAAAGATGTTGAGCTTGATCAAATTCTAGAGATATTGTGTCAAATAAAAGGTACATGACAAGTTTCTCTCTTGCCCAATCCAGATGGTTTGCTGCAATAATTTCTATTCTGTTTGATTTATCTGCTGCGAATGCTCAATTTCCCTATGCAAAGTTTACAGGTTCAACTTGACATTATTACCCCAGTTTTGAGGAGGCCTCTTTATTCAAAGTCAATTAAATGGCAAAGCAATGCTGCATGGATTTATAAAAGGAGAACTGTGTTTGAGAGAGGAGAAGGGGAGGATTTCAGAAGCAAACAAAGCCTTTTACAAGAAGTGAGAATTTCAAAAGATAATGCATAAATCTACATCTAAATCTGAAATCGCTCTCTCAAAATGCCAAATCTCTGAACATCCATCCATCAGTTTTCATCTAGAGACACAGGGCATTTTACATTATAAACAGGATCATTTTAGAGGATCTTTAAACATGGATTTGAATTCAAATGCACAGGGCCAGGTGAAGATCAAGTAGCTCCTGGTTTCTGGATAAAACTCTGGTTTGACCTAAAGAACAATTTAAAGGTAAAGATACATATACCTGAAGTGAATAGTATTAGTTAATAAAAAGTACTTATTTTTCTAATTTTTATGAGAAATTTGCCTCTGAAAAAGACATTTGTATAATTTTTTTTCTTTATTCCTGTTGATTAAAATATCTGAAAAAAAAAAAAAGAATCAGAAAAGACTTTATACTCACAAATTCTATTTACATATGCAAAAGACAAAAAAATAAAGCAAGATGAAGCATAGACAAATATTCTTTAAAAATGTAAAGAACAACATATTATTGGTGAGGACTGTGCAAGTATGTGTGCAGGAGACTCATTGGATTAAAGGGCTATTGTGTGGAGGTAGAAGCCCCGGGGCTTTCATTTGGGGACGACTTAGGGTCTTTTCTTTGCAAATTAAATTATTTTCCTCAACTCGTAAGTGAGATTTTCATAAGCACACAGTTTCCTCTCTATCAACCATGAGCAGCTCCATCTTTCTGTTTGCTGTGTAGAAGCAATGTAATCACATGTATAGCTATAACTCTGCCTTTTGGAATCTCTCCATAAAAGCGTGCATCTTCCAAGAGGAAATGGGAAATCTCTCTGCTTTTTACCGACATGTAGATTAGAATATACTGAACATCTCAGCCCACAGACGGATCCAGCTTTTTTTTCAGGTTTCCATGTAACTAAGACTCCATGTATGCAAATAAAAATAAAAATAAAAAATGCCGCCGGTGCTGCAGTTCCAATACAGCAAAGATTCATTACTCTTAAAAAGCTGGAGAGTTTTACACTAAATTACAAGTACTGACCACAAAGAAAGTTTAATTACTTGGTGACATGTTGTGCTCTCAAACAAATATTGGTTTCTAACCAAAACTGTCAAGATTTGATGCCAAAACCAATCAAACGTCAACTGAAAATGAAGTGATAGCTCCCTTATCAAACAAAAATAGGATTTGCATTACACAACTGTTCCAGAAACACTCCCAACCCTAACTGCTGTGGAGAAATCTTGAGTTTTAGCTGTTCAGATATCTTCTTTTCCTCTTTATCCAAATTCATTAACATTCCTTTTGTAAATGAATGTGACCTTTTACTGTTTGTGTATGATAAAAAAAGAGAGTTTAACTTTTTTTGCCTCTACTATGTTGTCACAAAATAACTGTAGTATCACCTTTGTTTACGTTTGCTAGAATATTAGTGTGAAGTATGACGGACTCAAGGATGGCAGATTTAGCTCTTTAATCACAAAAGATGTCCTACAATGCTTCTGAATTAACCTCATAGCAACTACTCTGAGTTGAATGAGCTCCAGGCAACAGATTGCTTAGTAGAGATTTGATTTGAAAAGTAAGGGTCTGGGTTGGTGGACCCAAATTCAGAGTTTCTTTATCACCATCCATCCATTCATCCCTTCTTATGCATGCATGGTTGCAGGGGAGTTGGCACATGTACATAAAGGTCATTGGCAAGAAGCGGACCTGGACAAGTCGCCTGCCCATCACTGGAAAACATAAAGTCACAATTATGGATGTAAACAGAAAACAAAGGCATATGAACAATTATTAGAAGAAATTCTTTAAAATAAAATATCTAAGCCTTTTATATAATTAGATTCATTGTGGGAAACTTTAAAAAATAAAAAGTATATCAAACAAAACTATTATTATTCTGTATATGTAGTACTTTGTGCAGTCGTCAACACTCAACCTGGCTTTGGTGCTGTTTAGCTTGTAGGTTTTTCCAGAGTCTTTGGTTATTGCACTGAGGCATTGCTCTGATGTACAGCAGATGGAGGAAAAATGGCTCTGCTAATGTTGTCAGTAAACAAGGCGGTAAATCAGCCAGGCAGCCGTCGCAGCAGGATTGAGTCTGAGAGCAGAGGCGTGTGGACTTGGAGACTTGACGTGAGCGCGGTACTTTGAGCAGCGGTGCTGATAAGGACGGCCGAGTGTGCAGCTGGTTTACTCTGCTGACAGAGTGAGTGCGAGGCAGACAGGCGACTGCAGATAGAAGCTTATTCTGGCTGCTGTTGGGCTCCTGGACGGGTCTGTGCATTTGTGTGTATTTGCTGGCTTTTGGGAGTGAATATCGGCCTCTTCTTTTTTGACAGGTCCTGTCCATTGACGAGGGATCCTTTTCTCATTAAGCCCCCTCTCCCTAATCCTCTGCCTCGTTTGAAACCCGGTCCACACCTCTTCTCCGTTAGTGAGAAAAAATAGAAAAGCTATTTGTTAGAAGATGCTCCGGCTCTTTCTGCCTTTGCTCTCCGTCTCTTCTATCCACCTTTCTGCCCCCTCCTTTCCTCCTTTCTCTTTATCAATGAATATACCACTCCTGACACTAAAGACTTAACATCAAATGAGCTTGGAAATCCATTTTCACACTTTTGGCTGCCCATTCCAAAGCTTTGTATTTTTTTTTTTTCTATTTCATAGGAGGCGAACGGAGTGTGGCTCACAGACACAGTTGCCTTTGTTCGTCTGCCCTCTGGCCCTCAGTGCCCAGGCTGCCGGTACCACCGGGAGACGGCTAGAGGAGATCAAACGGGCTGCAGCGAAGAGCGCCGGTACCTGGCCCCAAAAGATGCCCCCTGGCTCTCACAATTAAATCAGCCAGCTCGTAAAAAAGGAAAAAAAAAAAATCCTGGTACCGTCAATCAAAATAATTTACCCAGGCACGGTTGCTTTCTTAAAGGCGCACCGCTGCTTTCCTGACGGGGCCTGTCCACTTAATTTCAAAGCTCTTTATTCAAATCAGGGCTGAGGAGGAAGTGCCGGCAAGCACCGCAACCAGTATTCTTATCCTCTAGCCTCCAGTTGTCTTCAAAAATAATGTGGGGGAGGAGGAGAGGGACGAAGGGAAAGAGATAGGAGAAAGAAAAGAGGAGCCCGGTGAGGCAGCGTGTCATTTGAATAATACGCTGGACACTTTCAATCTCCCAGAACATAAGAGGAAGGTTTTAATGCACAGGGTGCAGGAAGCGCACACAGTGCCCCCGGATGCCTCAGTGGAGAGCTGTTGAAAAAACGTGTGCTGAAGTCAGATGGAGGTTAAACTCAAAAGTTGGGCTGACCAAAGAGGTGGGCTGAATGTAAAACCAACATTGATGGCTTCTCTGTGCTTTCTCTGCGTTGAATAAGCCAATCGTACCCAGACCAAAACACAATCTTGTCATGCAGCGAGAAAAAGAAACAGACACCACATAGACACACACAGATGAATGGAAGCATACTGGTGGACTCTGGTTGTTCTTGTTTTTGTTCTCTTTTTTACTTAAACAGACATTATTCATAAAGGATGTTTATTTCATATTTACAGGCTCCCTTATAAGCTGCACAAATCATTGAAAAACCCACATCCATTCATCTTTAATACCTGCCTGATGATTGAAAGGTTTCAGGTTGACCCAATGGTGTATTTCTCCACTGGGTCAACACAGGGCTGAGACAAGGACACATGACACAAAGAACAATGTACTTCAAATGGCAATTTAACTTTCAATTAACCTTATATGTAAGTTTTTGAGCACAGTTTTTCTTGCAGTTTCATCATAAACTGGGGTAGGATTATTCAAAATTTCCCCGTCTTTTCACCACAGCATATAATAAATGCAAACTTGGACCTGAAATACTCGTCTTTCTCAGCTTTACCTTTAGATTTTTCTTAGCATGTGAGGTTTTTGTGGCCCTTAATCACCGCTTTTTTCCCCCATTTCAAGTGATGACCAACAAACACCTTACGCAGGTATTGTATCCAGGAAATCAATTTTGGCTTCTCTCCATTCATAATACCAGCAATAAATGACAGCGTCTTGCCATTCTGGAGCTCTCCTGCAGTCCTCTTTGTTACAGCCAAACACTCAGGCCATTGTTCTATTATACCGTGTCCTCGTGGCATAAATCATAAAACGACATCCACCTATACAGATGCTTTCTCCGAGAATCGTAGACACAGCAGGGTGTATCTTTAAGGCTTTTGTGTTGGCCTGACAGACAGCGTGGTATTGTTACCTGATTTAGACAAAGGTAGGCTTTCGTGTTTTCTGTGTAGTGAGTGGTTTTCTCCAATTCTTTGACTGTTGAAGCTCCATGAGTTTCGGAGAATTGGAGAGTAAGCAGTTTTTGTTATTTTTTTTTTTCTTTTGCTTTATTCTGACGCGCTCTCCAAGACAAAATGAACAAAACTTTTCATTGGTTTCTTTAAAGATAGGCACCTTGAATGGTAGAGTTTTGGCCCAACATTGATAAAGAAAAATATTTGGTCATGTTAAGATCAATCAGAAGACAATTGTGAATGAACTCCATAGTCTGGGGGGTGGTTTAATAAGTGTACTTTTGGCCCTTTTTGTCTTGTGCCATGAGTAGCCTTGCTTCTCTTTTTTTCCCCTCTAGAGGAAATTGCAGCACACTCAAGCTTGCATTTCTCTTCTCCCTGAGTAACTATCAAAAGAGAGAGATTCATCACTGACACAGAAAACAATGAAATCTGCGGCTCAGAGACTATTTTTTATCTAAATATACACTTAAATACATTTAACTGACCAAGAGGGGAGTATGCAGTGGCTTCCAATAAAGCAAGATAAAGCACAGCTCTGGTACTTTGATTTGAGCGTCTTGGAACCGAAAACAAAATGGACTCTTCTATAAATCATGATAATACCGTGACTGCAGGGAGAAAAGAGAAGGGGGCGGCTATGCAATAAGAGATAAAAAGTAGGGCGTTAAAAAGTGAACTCCATTGTCATTGCACGGGGGGTGGGGAGTAAAATGGAATGTGCACATTGGCCGGAGACCGGCGTGCTTTTGGGAAGGTGCCAATGGCTCATCAAAACAGTTATGAGCTTCAGAGAGGTAGAACTCCTGAAACGAGACAGGGCCCCTCACTGGCTACCCTGGGGCAACCCTTGGGACAGACATCAGAGCTGCTGGACAAAGAGGTGAAACGGTAAACCGGTCTGTGGTTAAATAAAGGCCGTCGGTATCAGTCTGCCTCTGCTGTTCCAGCTGGGTGTAATTCAGTGTGTGGCCCATAATTATGCAGACATTTCTCTAAGACGTGGTGGGCTTTGGAAATTTTCCCATCCCTGACTGTACAAAGCTTATATTAGGAGAGAAACTGTGCTTTGTATTATTAATTCTGCATAATTTTTGACCAACTAAAAAGATGACAGAAGTATGAACTCATGCTGAGCCTTAAGAGCCTTTTGCCCTGAGGGACTCAAAGTTAAATTGTGAGGACATGCATTACGAATGAAGGAACACTGTTTGCATCAGTTTTTATAATGTCTTCATGTGGGAACAAAAATAAAAAAAAAACAACTTTGAGGCTTGATTAAAAACCCTATACAATATAAGTAAATGGAGAAACAAACTGAATAACTTGGTCTTATCATTTTCTTTTAACTTTTAAAAAAGCTGACGAAGGATAGAAAAAATCTCACAAGAGATCAGCTCATAGAGTGGAAGTTTGTTCACTGATTTGGTGTTTCTGATGTATAAACTTGGTCAAAAAGCTAATTTAGAGAGCCATAATCCAGAACACTAATTGTTTTCTTCTTGTTAAACTTTCAATTCTATGTATTCAATGTAGATTATGGTCTTCAGCCAAGCTGATTTCAGTCCACACAAAAATCTCCTATTTATCCTATACTGGATTATGGAAGTTCATGAGGGAAGCCAAGACTCGCTACTGTAACACTCTTTAGTTCCTTCTGTAAGTTTTCAAGTTATTGTGAGGCGAGATACATTTTGACATATGTTGTCCCTCTGATGAGTTCTGAATATGTTCTAAGTTCTCCTTCCTTTGAGATGTGCCTGGAAAAGACCAATAAAGTCTTTTCCATATGTCTATAAAAAATAGACATTGGGAGGAATCTTGACCATATAAACCATGAAAGCTGACTGCTTTTCAAAGTAGAGAAGAAACAGCAACAAACAAATTGAGTTTCGTCTGCAAAGTAGGGACTTTGCAGATTGAGCTCATTTTAGTGGTTTTAGCAAAATATAAAGATTAAATTCCAAACCATTTGTATGACAATAGTTTGAGAGCATAAGACAGTACAGTCCAACCCACATCAGAGGCGAGCTTATATCCAGACTTTTGTTTTGTTGGTCATAATCTCTCTCTGGATCTTGAAACATAGATGGACCACTCAATCCAGAGTTTCATATCTCAGCTCATCTCCTTCTTCAGTGTGACCAATTGGATGATCACTCTCATCACTCCAAGAAAAGTTCTGATTTATGAATTCATCTTCTGCTTCTTTTCCCATTTTGGGACCAATGTACTTGCAATTCCTTGCTGGAATCTCACGCCTAACCAGGAACCATCGTTCCATCTTTTTCCAGCAGTGAAATAACTCAAAGCCGGGTGATAGAAATGAGCCCGATTAGTAATGTTGTAAATGACATAAGTAAGATTCCAATGGTTTCTGTTTTTCACCGCAGAATTTCGACTTGTCTAACTGTAAAGTACAAATGGACTATTGTAGGTTTTAGGTTTTTTTATGATGGTAAGTTTTTTTTAAAAATTATTTTCAGTAAAGATTTTGTAAGCAGGACTGGCTGAGGTGTGGATATTAAGTTGCGTTGAACTTGCTTGGCCATGGTTAGGGATGACTTAGATCGCTTCCCTCCAATCTGAAGTCCAGATGCCTCAGAAAAGGGCAGGGTCACTGAAGCATGTTACTAATTAATACAGAGCCAAAAGATTAGAGCAACATATATATACACACACACACTCACCGAGAAAGAGAAATAAAATAAAAAAATTCAGGTCTTTTCATTCCTCTGTTCAGGGCTCAATCAAACACATTTAGGACACCTTGCTGAGCCAGTCACACACACCAATCTACTGCAGCAGTGCAGATCAATAACACTAATAACATTTGGAGTTTAATCATGCATATACATACGTTTTCGTCTCCCATCAGTCGGAGGGATGGAATCGGAGCAGCTAATGTATTCATACTGAGACCAACTGCCGTTTGACACAAAGGGAGGGAAAAACTGGACTTGGTTGAGTAACCGTAATAATTGGAAAATGATTTTGATAGCCTGAAACAATCTAATATATTACAGAATTTTATTAAAATAATATCAAATCAAATTAACTGCTATTCCATAATGAATTAGGTAACAACTTAGGCTGATATTAATCGGTATTCTCTCCCTTAGGCCCCTGCAGACTGGGAGAGAGGATGAGTGAGGGGTGTAAGGAGGGATGATGGAAAAACGGGATGGAGCAACAGAAAAAAAGTCTGGATATGGGGTTATTAACTTGACTCTTCCGGCTTTTTAAAATTCTTTACTTACCATGGACCTTAAAGCAGAGGCCTGGGAGTTTTCCCGGTCACCTTCATGTCATCACTGACTTTGCTGTTATTTTGCTGTAGATTTTACTGGCTATGAAATAAGTACACTAATATATTCCTGCAGTTTAGACATTGTTCAAGTCGAAATGTGTGTCTCTTATTGACATCCAATTACTTGGATGTCAGGCAGGAATTTAATAAAGATATTTTCCTATAATCCCTTTTCTTTAGCCATATGTGGGCACTCCAAATTATTTCAGATTTTTCCAGAATCTGTAAAAAGGCTGGCATGACATGACTCAATCCAGAGCTGCTGCTCCTCCTACCAGCATTGTGGATACTTATGGGGACTCTTAAGGCTCTTTAACTGAGAGACATAGCCTGCTCTCACATTCACAACCACCAGTGCTCTTTCTAATGCCAATCAATTTCTGTTTTAATGGCATCTGGAGCAACTAAAAAAGAAAAAAAAAAAACAGTTGCAGCACTCTTTGGTTGAGCCGTCTCCTCCAATATTTTTGTCCCAAAGACGTTTTTCCACAGACAGCTACAGAACTCGAGTTAGAAATTACCTAAAGACTTTAAAAGAAGTGAGATAAACTCTTTGCCCCTTTCTGCATTGCTGTGTCTGCAGGGATTAAAAGATGATAAGTGAAAGGACGGCATTGCCGACGACGTTCTCAGCGGTGGCAAGAGGCTGACGAACCTTTATCCCAAGCCACTGTAGCACTAATAGATGAGGCTTAACCTATTCCGGAAGATCCAAGGGTTTTGTCAATTTAGGATCACTTTAGCAGGATTTCAGCGGTGTGGCAGCCTGGATTATCATTTGCGGCCTGAAGCACGACGGGGGTATCTGCCCTCGAACCCATAATAATGGGGTCTGCTCTACCCAAAGAAGATAAGACTAGCTACTTATCGAAGACATTGCAGGTGTTCACAAAGTCAATTGCGGGTGAAAGACGAACAACTAGTGGGGATTTTGGCGTTCTATGAGACATCCTCGCATTGAACCACCTACCAAAACGAGCTCCGGATACAGGAGTAAGAAAAGGAGCTGGGGAGGAGAAAAAGCGGCACACTGACAAGATTATAAAGCCCACAGAGAGGACTTGCAGTGTTACACGTCACAGAAATCAGAATTTGGGCATGTCATCAAACTTCCTGAGGAGAGGAAAGCCCTGCAAGTTTTTCCCTGGAGAGTCGGGAGGAGGTGTGAAGTGGAAGTGTTTGTTTAACCCGATATGTCCATGAAGAAATCCTTCCTTTAGCCACACTTGGAAAAACGATCTGAAGAGGTGTGAAAGGCGCATCAGCCCCCCAACACCTCCAGACTCAGCCTCTTCTTCCTGCCTGAGGAGAGATGCCAGAGAAATACAAAACAACCCACTTTTTTATTTTTAATTACTAATTATTTCAGAGAGGCTTTAATGGCTTTATTTGAGCTGTCACAGTCATCAGAGGCAGAGACATAGCAATGGAAATATAGGAAGCGAGGGAGGCAGGATTAGGTTTCTCCTGGGGAAAGCAAGGAGGAGGGAGGACAGCTCGTTCCTGATCCAGGGGGTTTTCAGGCCAGGGGGGCGACAGCTGCACTGTCTTTAGCCTGGATTTGAATTTGAATTCTATCTAACGATGCAGCGCCGGCGAGGACTTGGCAGGGCAGTCTGCTAATCTCCCAGACACAAATGCCTGGGCTTTTCTTGTGTGCCCTCGCCGAGATTTGAGTAATTAAAGTTAAATTGAAGGGAATAAAAAATATCCTTCTTGTACCCGGGCTGTCTTGCTAATGCCAAGTGTGAATAGTCAGGTTTGTCCTCAGAACTATAATCCCCAATGCTATTTCTCTTCCCCGTCTCTCCCTCTCTCTCTCTCCCTTAAAAAGCTGAGGTGCTGCCAAGTTTTCACAAGCTCTAAAGACAGTGATAAGGCGAAGGGCCGCAGCCTTTCATCTTGCAGGCATCTTTAAGAAAAGGTGAAAGCAAAGAAGCGACAGGGCTGCATGTGTCTGCAAAGTGGAAAAGACCAACAGCTAGACAGCATCCATCATATTTGGCTGCAGAAGTCTGGACTTGTTGGAGTTAACAGAATTTAACAGGCCTATGAGGCAGTCGGTTAACCCTTTGCCTCCTCTGGGTGTGGGCTTTAAAAGGCAGCAAGGAGTTCATTTAACTGCATTCCACTTCTTTAGGAATAATCCTTGGGGATTTAACCACAGATGATTTTTATTAAATACCAAATTGGCCATAGTGATGTCTCCCAAATGGGACTAAATCTAATTATACGTATGTCATCATCCAGTGTTTGTTTGCGTTTGAGTGCAGGGAAAACTTCAGGAGTGTGCTTCCATGGATTGAGGGAAAACCTGGATAAACCTGTGTGCTTAATCTGTCTGTTGCTGGTGGGTGGGGCGGGGGAGTTAGAAGATGTTTGCAGGGAAGTACTGGTGCAGGAGAACAATTGTTCAGACTCAAGCCATCAGTTGGTTGGATTTCAACAGGCTCAACTCACTTCTCATGAACTAATTTAGAAGGGGTGTCTACAAAGATTTGACTGTTCAAATAGGTTGTTGCTGTTACTTAAAAAAAAAACTGTTTTACCTGAAAGTGAATAAGAATTTGCTTTATGTTCCAAGATTGTGAGTACAAACAAGAAAGTTGACTTCAGTTTCAAGAGCTTGAAGCATGCAGACATTAAGCATATACATAGAAATTGTATTTTTTCTTTATTTTTAAAAAACCTCTTTGGCTTAATTTTTTTAAAGCCAGATAAGGTTTACAAAAGCTCTAAGGCACTACACACCCATAGTTTAAGTGAGATGGAGATCATTGACCTTCTGCAGGCCACACTTTGTGGATATATATATATATATATATATATATATATATATATATATATATATATATGTTTGGGGGTTTTTTTAGGTGCAGCAAATGTAGCAAATTAGCACAATCTACCCCAACCACCCCATGACCTCCACTAGAACCTAGAGGCCATGTATAATTTCACTTCTACAAATATATGACAATAAAAAAAGCAGAAAATGTGTTTCTTTGCTCAAGTCTGCTTGTCAAAATCATGTGAAAAATTTTATAATTTGATCAGCCTTTAAGAGAAACCGATTTTGCAATTGAGAAATTTTTTTCTTTTGTGTATTTTTCAGTTCATCACTCCAGTTCAGATGGTGGCAGCCAAGCGCTTGTCAGCCAACAATGAAGCTAAAAATATATTTAAAAAAATCTATTATAAAACATGTTAAACTTTAGCAAAGATTTAATATGCCAGGTTTCAACATTGGATGGACCGTTGTTTCATTATGAATTTTTATCTAATGTAAAAAAGCCAACAATAATTAGAAATGTCTTCAAATGAAAAATTTGCTGTAAACACAAACTGATCAGGATTTTTTGTTCTTTCTATAATGTTTTTAAACTCCGTAGCTGTAAAGAGCATTAAAAGGCACACCATATTTTTTATTTATTATGCAGTCTCTCCATCTCTTCCTTCTTTTCTTAATTTTCTTGAATGCACCAGATATTAAATCCCAACTATAGTTTCTGCAGTTCAGTATCAATGCTCTTCTCCAATACAGGTTAACTAGGCTAACAACTTACTTTTTTTTCTCACGTGTCACCATAACTTCATAATTTGTCTCTAATTATCCAAGTTTTCTCGGGCTTTCAGGTTGGATCGTTTGCTGAAAAGTTAGGCTATTGCTAGCAGGTTTCCTCTCCTCTATGATGATTTATTGAAGCTTCATCAGACTCGCTTTCTCTAATGGTGACAAATGGTGATAAAAGTTTAAAGATTCTTAAGCAAAAAAAAAAAAAAAAGGATTTGAAAAACAACATTTTGTGCTCAAACTATGACATGTTTTTACATGGGACATCATGTGAAAAACAGAAATTAATTAATCAAAAATTCTGTCAATTTGCATTTTAGCTATGCAAGTGGATTATGTTAGTAGAAATGTTTTGCTCCCAGGCCTTTTTGTGTGACATTTGTATGTTATGTCCCTGCATATATGGGAATGTTACTATACAAAAAACTTGGACATTTGGTTTATTGGTCACACTAAATTATTCTGTAGCAGATCTTCAATATAAAATGCTCTTAATAACAAAACATTTATATTTTTATACATTGTGCCAGTTTTTCTTTGTGTTTGCTAGATGTAAAACTAAGTCCTCTGAGGGGGTTCAAATACATTGAAATATATCAGAAAAAAAGTCTGTCTTTGCAGGAGAAATTCAATACATGTAAAAATGATCCAGCAAAGGAGCACATACAGAATATATATGCAGGTGGCATATCCCTTTTTCAGTCTCTCAGTCTCTCTATCTCATTTAATGTAATGCTTCCTTATCCTGAGCCACCAGTCGGTTTGTTGATGGATCAGTCATTACAGCAGGGACCAGCGATGCAAACTCAGTCAATAGAGGAAGAATTAAGTTCTCCCATGGCCATCTGTGTAATGATAAAGAGGGGGTGCTGCTATATTAACCTGGGACCAGGCAGACTGCTGCAGAATATGTGTGTGTGTGTGCACATGTTTGCAGATCAGTGTGTGCAGGTCAGGTGACAAGTGTTTTTCTGGTTCTTTGTTTTCTCTGCTGACTCACAGCCTAGGCTGGCTGAACACAGTTTCTCTGGAGCATCCCTCTTCCTCCACTTCTATCCGACTATCCTATAATGATGTTCTGGTAATTGAAGAAAGTGGAACAAAACTGGAGAGTGTAAACCAATTCTTCCACTTCCCATCCTCCCCTCTCCTCCAACTTCCAATTCAGATCTTATTTTTTCTCCAAACACTTCTCCACTTCCCCTTTTTATCCTTTCTGAGCTATGCTTTCATGAAATAGCAGCTATTTCTTCTTTGGTTACTTTATTTACGTCTCTGGAGAATTTGTGTTTTTAGAAATTAGGGGGAAAAAAATACTAATGGGTTAAAAAGCAGATTAAATCTATCAAGTTAGTGTCTATTTGAATTGATGCTGAGAATATCTAACATTTATGTTGGGCCTTAAATATTAAAAATAAAAAATTTAGGGAACAAGTTAGAAGTTTTTTAAGATAAAATGGGGTTGTTTGTGGGCATATTCTCCAGTGCATTTAAAAGTAAAACGTATTACTTTGTGTGAGAGAATTTAAGTTTGTGTACACCAATTTGATAAAAAGCAACAGTTAAAGACAAAATGAAATGAAAAGCTGAATATATACTTTCTAAATTGTCCAACAATAAATCCCAATGAGAAAATTTGCTGCAACTGAGTCCTATAAGTGCTGAACAGCTAAAATAAGGTAGATGCATGACCTTGCAGAAATGTACTATTGGTTCATCAAACTCTGAACGATGGGAGGAATAAAAGACAGACAAATAGAATAAAAAAAGGTGAGGAAGAAGAAGAGTCAAGAAGAGAGGTGAAGGCAGATATTTTCCTTCCAAGTTTGACTGTAGGCGAAACAGCAAACCACAATTAATTACCATAGACAGGTAAGTATGAAAAACAATATTCCAACTCACAGAGGGCTGGGAGGTCTTTGTGCCAATAAAAGCAGGTATTCATCAGATGAAGCCCTGTCCAAGTACAGCTTCATGAAAGGGGACGCTGCCTTGTGTTCTTAATTTATATCAAAATCCCTGCGTAAACTGCAAGGTTGTAAAATGTCCCAATTAGCCATCTGTGATTGTCAGGAACTGCTTTGATGTATGGGCCTATCAATATAGCACAACTGCAGGCTAGGCTGTAATATCACACTGTAATTCTGGTTGCACGTGGCTGAAAAGGAGCCCCACTCACTCTGTGTGTGTGTGTGACTTTACAGACCGTTAGGGAGAGCTGTTCACTTGAAGGTGCAGACATTGAATCAGTGAAGATGAAACTACAGCCGACTGTGCAGAAAACTTTGAAATTAATCCTCACAGTTGCTTTGCAAACTTTACTGATCCTCAGTTTGAAGACAAGACAAGTTGATATATAGAGAGCTAATATCACACCATTCATTCAGGCAATCTGAAGTATTTTACAAACAAACACAGAAGAAATATTAAAATAACAAATGCTGTCATGAAAGCATTCAAAAGAAAGGTTTTCTCGTGTATTACTCATCAGTCAATGGACAAAATTTTACACGTGTTACTTTAATTAAAAGCTGCAATAAACAATATTATTTTACTTCCTAATCTAAAGGAACCGGCAGATTCTGGACACCTCTGATTTTGAGGGAGTTTGCTCACAGTTGAGTAGCATAGAAACTAAATGCTCTGTCACCTTGTTCAGTTTTGACCCTGGGAAAACTGAGTGAAAAGGCCTCAGAGTCATACTAGATAATTCAGAGATGTATTTCGCAAGAAAAGGATTGGTAATTCAAAGCAATATGGGTTAAAGGGTCAATTACCATTGAATATGAGTCATCTATTATGCACAACACAGTCTTAGTCCAGCTTATTCTTTGTTTGTATTACTCACCTCCAGGCAGTTGAATGTATTCTTCATATCCTGATGAAGCTACAACTCACTACAGCACTATAACGGTCAATAATCTTGACTTACACAAAATTGGCTTTCAGGAGGAATGATGGACAGTGGCTGTCATTTTGCAATTTTCTAACGTAAATCTGAATACTAATTTTATACATCTTTTGCTTCTTTGAAGAAAAGTTTCCCAGCAACCAATAATTTACATGGGTGTGTTTCTGGTTACTCTTTATAAATTTTTATTTACTTCCTCACATGATAAAACAATGATAATGGACACAAGCTGGATTTCGAGCAAAGTGAGTAACTTTTCTCGTGACAGGACTGACTTCTGCATGTTTAAGATGTTTTTGTACAACCCAGATTTAAATGACTGGGCCATGAAAAGTTCTCCTTAAAGTGAAATCTGTCAAATAAAGCTTCATCTAGTTGCTATCAGCATGTGACTAAATCTGGTGAAGAAAGATTAAGCAGTTATTATGGGGCATGGATATGAAGGTGAGTTATTTAGGCTTTTGTATTTACTTGAAACTCTAACACTGGTGTAAAGTAGAAAATTGTTCCACTGTTGTGTTTTCAATTGCGTTGAGAGAACCAGTTAACAAAACATTCTCACTGGGTTGACTGAAATTACTTGATAACAAAGCATTGAAGGAGCCTCAGAACAATTTTGAAGTTGTCTGCATAATCATTTCTGGTATTTGGTAGGAAAAGAAACAGTGGCAAAGAAGATACAAAGATGCCCTGTGAGAATTATGTGGCTGGCTAACGGTTAGCCGATAACAGTGCTAAAGAGTGCATCTGCTTCAAAGCTTCCAGTTGGCAGCAAACTAAAGTAGTCATTCACAGTTGTATTAATGAGTTTGGGCTGCATTTGATCAGCTCTAATCCAGCATCTAATGGTCTTATTATACACAGTAATGCAGAAATTGCACCTACCACACACATGCAAGAAGTTCAATTCAGTTTAGTTTATTTAGCACCAATTCAAAGTAAATGTCAACAGATTTTTTCAGATATTTTTAAAAATCTAAAAAGGCTCATTTAAATATATATCTAATAATTAGATTAATAATGCTTTTCATAATTGAGACTCCTATTATATTGTTTGTCTTTTAAGTAAATCCCATCTCATTTCCTTTGTGAAACAAGCATTCTTGGTCACAAGAAAATAATCTGATGTCTAAACACACTTTTGGTGTGAATAATATTCGGCTTAACTTTAGGCTGGTGAAATCCCCTAAATATCTTTTCTCAATTTACAGAACCCAATACCTTGTTACTTTGTTTCTTCAAATGGATTCAACTTTTGCCTCTATCGCATGTTGACGCTAAAACAGAGGTTCCTAGTAAGTGGAGCTATCCTCCTATGTTTTTTGAGGGTTCAGTTTTCTATAAAGTGTTGCTTCAGGAGTTATCCTGGTCATTACAAGATGAAATATGTTTCTTCTCATATGTAAAGTGCTCGATGAAGGAGCCAATGACTTATAGTGTCCTTGGAATTGTGACTAAGCATGTCTAAGTCATTGTATCAAGAGTTTACCATAACAAAGGTTTGTGTACACAGATAACCTGTTCTCCATTGCAGAGTTCTCTTCATGGCTTCATGTTAGTAGAAAAGTTAATTCCAATTATTAAACATATATGATCACAGCTTGGACATCTTTAAGTGAATAATTATATTAGTGTGTCACAGAGTCATGTGACAAAGATGCAAATTCCAGTTCAACTTCTCAGTGAATGAAAGCATATTTCACTTCCCAGCTGGCTGCTGGTAAGATAATCTTTTCTTTAAGGTATTCAGAATTGTTCAGTTCTAAACATTCATTTAATTGTGTCAAAACTAGGCTTAACTGACAGTCTATTAAACTGACTTGGTGCAATGTGGGTCACAGATTGATGGGGTGGGGAGAGTTGACAAGACCATGCCAACTTTTTATTGATGATTCCCAAACAAATAAAATCTTAATGAGATCTTTTGATGAATTTTTCCAACTCTAACAGGATTAGCAGTCATGCTGTAACACGATGAGTTGCCACTCAACATGCACTGGATGTCTTGTTTGCAAGTCATTATTGAAAAAAATATATTAATCTTACCCCAGACTTGCATTATTAGGAGCAGAATAATTGAAAATATTCATATGTAGCAGTGTAATTTTCATCTGCATAATCGCCTGTGTTGATTACTGTGATCCTAGCCACGTGCAAGGATAAGGCTAGTTTTAACCGTAAAAGGATTTATCATGTTGGATTAGCGCAAAGGCAGGGATCTGTGGCAAATTACAAAAACATCTACTAATATTTCTTCATTTTCTGTAAATTAAAGCACAAGGATTTTCCCACTAATGCAATGAGGGTGCAATGAAAAGTTAGTTTGGTGTTAGTCGGTCAAAGTGAAACAATGCTTTAATCCCTGGTTTTAATTTGCTTTCCAATTCACAAATTAGTTACAGGAAAGAAGGAAGGATGATGCATTATAAATGTGTTTTCATGCATTTGTAAGCAACCACTTGTTTGGACAAAGGGAGAAAAATGCATTTTGTCTGCATTTTACAGGCTTTCCTTCTCAGCAAAACTGCAGCAAAGGCTTCCCTGAACAAGGGGCAACTATCAAATGTTATATCTTTTCTTTAAATTAAGTAAACTTAGTCCTCCCAGGTCCATAAATCCAGCGCTGAGATCTGAAGGAGAGTGCCTTTTCTTCCCCTCTGCTCCCCTCTGGTCAGTGGATTTACCACAGGAGTAATAACTGTCAGGCCAAATACCTGGTAAAGTGGCGGACAGGAGCGAGTGGAGGGGGAGTATTTATCACGATATTGACTTTGTGACTGCCGTGTCGTGAACTCTTTTGTCATAAACCGGAGCAGTGCTGCGGATCGATCCGAGGAAAACTGCTGTCAGCTCGACTCCCAGCGAGCATTGCTTTTCCTACAGCCACTTAGAGGGCTGATAAATGCCCCGGTTCCTCCTGCCCCCCTGTGCCTGCTGCTGCAAGGAGAGCATGGTCAGGAAATCTTAACACACACTCACACAGCCAGAGTCCATCCTTTGCATCCACACGCACTGCACAAACACATCAAGAGAGAGTGAAAAACAATGTGCCGATTCTGCACTGCTGAAAAAAACAAGAAAACAGTACAGAGCTGGATCTGGAAAACATACAGAAGCAGTTAAAGATCTAGCACTGCATTCAAAAGAAACTCGGAGTCCTTAAATTATGCAGTGTTAATTTTTTTTATTTACTTTATTTTAAGGGTGAGCATTTGTGTTTCAGTCTGAATGAAATTTAAAATATAACTTGTTGCTTTTTATTTTCACTGAGGCTGAAGAAATCAACCACCAAACTTACCAGTAAAAAACATCTAACTAACAACTCTAATTTCAAATTGATTCCATGACGAAATTATATATGTTTTTTGAGGCCAACAAAAATGCATTGTCCTTCTCATGCTAGAAGACTAAATGTTGTACTCTTCATGTAATGATCCATAAAATGTTTGATTGGTTTAGTAGTTACGTAAGTAGGTGGAAGGTTTTGAAACTTTAATTTAAAAAAAAAGAAGAAATTAAAACAATACTTTTTTTTTCCACTACGTATGTTCTTAGCCAATCACGCACCAATATAAATAGAGTAGAGACTGACTTTGTTGAACACAAAAAAGTTAGAACATGTCAAATACTGTCTGATGAAAAAGTTCAGCTAATATGAAGACTTACCATAAGCCCCTGGAGTGTAACTCTGTAACTGTAACTATCATCTTTACCGGAAGACTTAACTGCTGAGTTGACATTGTGTCCTCTCTCAACCGACATGTGTCTGGATTTTGGGACTTTACTTGAGGTCATGACTGGATTTCCAAACCTAACTTGGACACTTGACTTTGAAGCTTGACCTGATACCCAACTTGAGTTCTTCGGGACTCAACTTGACATTGGGACTTAACTTGGATATTTGACTTTATTACTTGACTTGCGGGTCTAACGCTACCTGTGGTTGAAGTTGGATACTTGAACTAGGAGTTTACCTAACTTAGAACCTCAAGATGTTGTTTTGACTTGAGAACTTAAAATGATTTGGAAACTCAATCTGGAACTTAAAGACCTGAGTTGGTTTAGAGGTGTTAAGAGCCTTTATCAAGACTTTGTGAATGAGGAGGATCTGGTGACTCAACTGAGAGACCTCGCTTGGGAATTTGACTTAATGCTTTATTTGGTGTGTTGTAAATTTTTAGACAGTTTAGAAACTGGATCTGATGTGACTTTGATTCTTGTGGCACAGACTTGAACTGTTGACTTTGTATGACTTAATCACTTAAGAAACTTTACTTGTTTTAGAAAACTTGACATCTTGGCAAGCTGACCTCAGGAATTGAGTTGACTTGGGGATCTGATTCCAAGTCAAGACCCCTGACTTAAGAGGTGTACCTGAAACTTGGGGAAATGAACATGAGACCTACAGGCCATACCAGTGGTATTCAATTCCAGTCCTTGACGGCTGATGTCTTGAAACTTTTGGACATGTCTCTGCTTCAATACACATGGTCAAATAATTAGGTCATTACACTGGAGAACTTGGCAGCATATTGAGAAGGTCAACCAGGCATTTAATTCAGGTCTATTGGACCAGGGACACATAAGTTCCAGGACTTTTGAGGGTTGAAGTTGAAAACCCCTGGTCTATTCCATTGGACTTACTCTCAAATTTTTGTTGATACCCTTTTTATGTAAAACATGTAGCTTTCTTTCATTTCGTCCAATTGTTTTATTTTTCATATCCTTGTTTCCATTAAACTTTTTCCATTTTTTTCTCTTTTCAATTCATCTTAATCATGTCCCAAAAACACATTCTTTCTATTTCATAAAAGAAAATTAATCTTATTGCACTTACAATGAATTGGTGAACTTCAGTCATTTTCTTTTTTTAAGTCCCCCTTGCATGTTTTCGTTGTTTCTTTTTATTTCCCACATGCCTAACAGTTGTTTTCTCTCCTTTCTCTTCTTCTCTTGTAGCTCTTTGCTTGAGATGAATGGAAAATCAATATTGTCTGTGCTGACATCCACAAGCTGACCGAGTGTGAAACACACACTGGTGATGGATGACAGAACCACTGTTTGTGTGTGTGGGTTCCTTCATGAGGCTGAGCAAACACTGAGTCCTTGAATGTGACCTCTGTGACTCTCTCTGGGTCATGGTTGGAGGGGTCAGAGATACAGGAGGGGGTTGGGGGGGAGTTGAAATGGCTCCCCTGGGTGTCTGGAAAGGGTCACATCACAAGCATGGCCTTTGACTTGTCCCCCTGGCAGTTCAGATGAGTGGAGGAATGTGGGGATGGATTGACTTCACCGAGTTTAAGTCTCCTTGTCTTACACATGGAGTGAATGCAACATGGTTAATTTCTGGAACTGAAACTAAAGAACCAACTGTTGCATGGAACCTAATTTTAATGGGATTTCTCAGGAGCAAGCCCAAGCAGGACACATTACTACTTTTTGGGCTAAGAGATGAGTTGGAGTTGTATCAGTGCCCTTGACAAAGTTCATATCTACTTATGTCATGGGAACATTAACACAGAAATGTCGAGATTCTAGAGCAACATATGGTGTCTTTAAAAGCACATCTTTTCAAGGGATTCCTGTGCATTTTTCTCTGAGGCAATGGAAAACTACATATTGCACCTATCCCAAAGGCACAGCTGAGGAAGAAGAGTGTTTCATGCAGACAGGCTACTCAAGAGATTTTCCTTTATCATATATCAGCCTTTGAGAAATGTTCTGCCTGGAATCACTAAATATATAAAGCTGCAGATATTCTTATATATAATGTAAAAGATATTGCAGGAACATTCCCTTTCAACAGTGATATGACATATAAAGTATATTGATATAAATACATTGTATTTCAGGATGGAACCCAATAACCAGAAACCATTAAAGAAAACTGAAGTGAACCTGACTCTCGGGTGTATCTGTAAAACTCTTACAATGAGCCTCATGTTGAGAAACAATACAGAAGTCATGGATCACATCTTCAAAGCTTGTCTGATTTATTCTGTAAGCAGTGTTCCAGCATGATTTAACAGGAGACAGAGTGTACATCTTTAGTCCAGTCTCCTACAGAGACTTACTGAGATATCACCACTCCTGGCATGAAAGATGACAACTCTGCCTTTCCACACTTAATCAATGGAGCTGACCTTTGCAGAGGCCTCACGCTGAGTGATTAAGGCCAAGCCCCAACACGGACCGTAGGGATCATGGAAATAAAGCTGTCCAGATGGGGAGAGAGAGGAGGCGACCCCCTGCAGTTTGGAATTCATTGTCACCTCCATCCATTCTTTTTCACTGTGTAAGGCCTGTTTAAAGTACTCATCCACTTCACTGTTTTTGCAGAATTGCAGATTAATTATTGTTACAGCAAATACATTATGCTGGTGTCTTAGTTTTACAGAAAGTTTCTACAGACGTAATCTCTAAAGAGAAACATTCCAGGACACATTCTAGAACTCTGAACTTGCTCATTCATGAGTTGTCACACACTGATACTTTGCTTATAAATGCCCAAATAACTTCCCAAGAAATCTTTGAAGCAAAGAGCAGTATATTTGGTTGTCCTTAGTAAACATCTATGACTTCAGACTATAACTGTAACTTCTGTTTTCCTCTTTATTAGATTTTCCTGTTCAGTTGCTTGTACGACCAAATCCTGACTCACCCAATCACATGGGAGACATACATCCAACTGTGGTGAAGATGGTTAGCTGAAGTTAAAAGCTAATATTATAAAATGGGAAAAAATGTAGGTGATTTGCAATGACATGGTTATTGACGCCAGATGGGCCGAGTTTAGAAACTCCCGATCTACTGGAATTCCCCACACAATTGTAAAGTTTAGTAAGAGTAAGAATGGAAAATTCTCCAGTCAGTGTAAAACAAACATACCATGTTGATGCCAAAGGTCAGATGAGATGGTGCAAATAAGTTTGAGATTAAACAAGAATAACTAAAGCTATTATAGGGAATGTCATCTCTAAGCAAGCAACAGATTGAAGGCTAAAGCAAATGAACTATTCATCAGGCTCAGCTTGGGCTGAGGCTGTATGAATTGGTGGTGGTGTGATAGTATGTTTAAATATGTTGGCACACTTTTGGTCCAAGAGTATTCTGTTTTCCAGCGGCGTCCACATTCACCAGAAACCTAGAGAGCACTTTGGGGATGAGATGAAATGCTGGATCACTGTCATGGATGGGTAATAGACAAATCTGCAGCAGGGGCTTAATGCCAACAATGGAAAATTTATTTTCATGATCACCAAGTATTGCCTTGGAAACAGCTTTGTGCTTTAGTTAGATTTACTATTGCATATTCTGTTTACTTTGTATTCCATTTCATCAGTGTCATATAACCAAGGATAAGCCAGGTTTGAGACAAGGTTAGCTCAAAGTTTTGTTGTTTGGCTTTGCTTTGCTTATACTGGCTCAAACTTAAAATAAGTTAGAATTCTCAATGTACTGAAAATTAAAGACATGTTGACGATAAAGTTAAAGAAAATGTACACCTCTGTATAAACTCTTAAAAGTTCAAAGGCTTAAATACTCAAGACTGAAGCATTTTGTTTTCTTTATCCATCATTGACTATATATTGGACCCAGCTGATGTTCTAAAATCCTAATTTTAGGAGAAAATGAGAAATCAGAAAAAGAAATAGATCAAGTCAGAGGTTTGCAGAA
Source organism: Alfaro cultratus (assembly GCA_903066825.1). NCBI lineage: Eukaryota > Metazoa > Chordata > Actinopteri > Cyprinodontiformes > Poeciliidae > Alfaro > Alfaro cultratus. The sequence continues at coordinate 137,093 of CAEFZX010016091.1, read as the reverse complement.
ACTAGCAGCGAGGAAAAAGCTGCAAGATTGTAATTCACACTTTATTCCTGTTAAACCTCTTGATAATCCTAGAGTGCATTTCCTTGGCCCAGGTCCAAAGCACTCTGTAGCAAACAGACAAAATAAAAAATGGTGGATGAATACCAGCAGAGGAGTGTCACTGGGGTGAGAGATTTATAATGTGAATGGTGCAAAGCTCCTCGTAAATCAGTGCAAAGGGCTTTCAGGTGGGGGATCTGGCATTTATGCAGGAGAGGGAAATGGACGGGGAAGATGGATTAAAATACGGAGCTATGCAGGTGCATTTTTGGGAATCTACAACTGTGTTTGGATATACAGTACAGTTGTCATGCTGACTGATAGCAGATCCACTTGGACGAATAAAGAGAAATTTTCTTTCTTTCTCTGCTAGAATCCATTCTGACATGATGGAGAGAACACATCAGACCGACTGTTATAAAACAAGATACGCTCACAAAAACACTAAAAAGACCGAAAGAAGTCCATTTTAAGTGGTAGTTTGGATTTTAAAATGGGAATAGTCATCTGACGTTATCAGTAGAAGGTAAGTGGAGGTTCAGTTGGAATTTATTTAAGATCATCTATGCAGGAAAAATAAACAAGCTCTTCTCGAGTAAACACGGGCATGGAGGACAAGGTTTTCCACACCCACTAAAACTTGTAGAAAGTCGAAAAGAAGTAAGCAGGCTAATTCCTGTAGGTATCAAAATGACATTCCAGATCAGAACAGGGATTGGATTATCAAACTTTATAAAAGACATTCATCACTTTGGTGAACAACTGGCTCTCCCATCACAGAACACTTTTAAGTCCCTAAGTAGGATGCTGGTTTGCTAGCTCTCCACACAAATGCACTTGAAGAGCTAGCTAGCTAGGGAGTTGTCATGGCTCCCTTCTTCTGATTGGGTTTACCAAATAGATTGTCCCTTTATAAAGACACAACTTTATAAAGTTGTGAAAAAGGGCAAGGGGACCTTGCTGTTATCACTTTTGTCTTGGTTTGCCACTGAGTTATGCATTGACTCCCAAATTTAGTCTTCCAGATGCGATGACAGTCTTATATTGAAACAGTGTTACCCAAAACCCTTTAGAAACTTTTGAGCTCCATTCTTGGCTACCTTTTTCTTGTTTTCTTATACTTTGTTCAAACCTTTTTCTTCAATCTCTGAATTTTGAACCTAAAAATAATTATCACTATCATGATTTGCAAGCCTGAAAAGTCAAAAAGGAAAATTGCAAAAATTTGAGAAATAGCTAAAACTTGGGACTGTAAGATTTTCTGTTCATTTGAAGTATGTGATTATTTGGATTATGACACATTGGTAAATATATATTACATGTCTTTTGTGAAAGACCTCAAATGTTTGATGTATTTTAATCCTTTGACATGCCAATATGGCACAGTTGAGGTTGGGCACATTTGAAAAATGTTTTTCAGAAGATTGTTTTCCTGAAAGTTAAAATAACCACAACCAACTGTGGTCTTGCTTTAAAGAATATCTGAAGAAAGAAGCATTAAAGCAGTGTAGACCCAGTCTTCTGTGATCACTTCTGTCTCACCGTGCATTAATTTACTGCCTTTACTTCAAGGTCACATACAAAAAGCTTTCTCGGCCAGCTGTAAATACTTGAATAAACAGTCAGACTTTGTTGTGGTCGCAGGCTGGCAGTGCCTTTTTCTAACATGCTCTCATTAAACTGGAGTGTGCTCCCTGAAAGCTGCTCTTTGGACCTGCTAAATGATGCAGGTGGCTTGCTTTATTATGCAGGAAAATGTATTTCTGTCTCCTGTAAATTCTTATTAACACCTGCTAAATATTAAAGTGCTTTTCAGTGCCTGTTTCTGTCTTTGAAGTGTCTGCAAAAGCTTGGTGAAATGTTGCTTTGGGCAGTTCACAGTCCTTTTCAACAGAAAGGCTGCCCTTGAGGTCGTTGTTGCAGAAGAAATCCTCTGCAGTAAAACATCTGTGGAGAATACTTGCACATGTAGTGAAACAAACGGAAACTAAGGACTATTGTTAGCTTCCTTTAAATGGGACATTTATTTTTTGTAAAACATGACTAGCACTCACTATGCTATCCACCATCCCTCGTAAAGTGTCTCCTGCTTGAGACACTTCCACGCCTCAAAAGTTTCTACTGATACTGATTGTGCAACAAGTGATTTTATTAAAAACTACTAAAGTCAGGATTTTTTTTAAAAATTGCTTAATTGTGCTTGTTCTGCATATACAGTGGTGAAGTTTTTAGCACTTTTGAAGGTCCTGGGTTCAGACTGAAATGTTTCTGGATGAAGCGTGCATGCAGAAACATCACCAGGTACTGCAGCTTCCTCCTACAGTTTAAAACATACCTGGATAATTAATTGGTCTCTGTAAATTACCCCTTGAAGCAAGTGTGGTGCATTTGTAGTTGATTGTTATGTGTGTTTATTGGTTTCGCTGTGACGGACTAACACTTTGTTTACCGTGTGACCATGCTAGAAGGTGATTAGATATCACGCAATAATGGGTGATATTTGTTTTTGTTTTAAACATATTTTTGCCAGGTGAGACAAGAAGTAACCTGTTAATGTTTATGTTAATACATTATTGAGATGCTCCTGTTTGGTATAGTTAACACATCTCTAAACAAAAAGAAAACACCAAAGTTTTTCTTATGGCTTTTGGATTTTGGATGTCACCCAAAAATGTGCAGTGTCCTCTATCTGACCATCCCCATGGTGGATGTACACCTGGAGGAAAACTCCTGCTTCTACTTCCAGCTGATTTTCACATTAAAGCTGTTTTCATTTTTTTTTTTTAATGTCTTGTAGCAACAAAAGAGATAAGTTTTTAATGGGATACATTAATGACCTCTTTATGTAAGCATTTCAAGAGGACACACATCTATCTCTGCTGTATCCCCGATAAGATCTAAATCATAGCCTCGCATCAGTTATCAGCTCTGGGAGGGTGTGCATGTTAGTGTTCATCGTGACCTACCGAGCACAAACAATCTGACCACACAAACAAACTTGTCAGCAGGAAAAATGCTGCTTTTGAACCACAGCCAAAGAAATCCAAGAGGGATGGATGTGGAAGGAGAATGGATATCTCTCTGCCAGAGAGGGAAAGAGCAACGAGAGGCTAACGCTAATCCACTTATTAAGGCAACAACTGCAAGCCTGAAACCCGTGCCAGATATTAATACCTAATCATGAGTTAATTAAAGGAGGGTTAGTTGGCACCTAATCCGCTGCGATGGGGGGCTGATAGTGGCAGGGAGCGGCATAGTGTCCTGAGGGGGGTGATGATCGGGTGGGGGGTGGGACGCTGCTTGTGGTTAACACCAGAGATGAGGACTGGAGAGACAATTAAATCCAGGGTGCTAATGCTCCATTCAGTGTTTTAGACTACTTGAAACAGAATAAATTAACAGACGTGGAATTTTCAGGTGTGAAAAATTATTAATGTACCATAAGACCAAGATGTTACTGTTGAAGTGAGAACTGATTTTGTGTGACTCATAAAAAGAGAACACACACACGCACCTCCTCATTAAAACATCCAGGTTTTAAGTGCACTTTGCCTGTACTTATTGCTTATGAAAGCAATAAAAGTTAGCAATGTCGTGCTGATATTGGATTTAGAAATTGTTTAAAAAAAAACACTAATCAGCTTAAAACACAAACCTTTGAAATTAAGTCGGATTGATCCGAAACATGTGAGCAAAATGATCTTGAACAAAAAAATGAGTTTTAAATCAGTTTTTTTCTAGCATAGTAGGGTGTAATAAAAACATTTTGATTTCATTAGACTAGCTGGCAAAGAAGAAAAACTATTGTAAGGAAAGGCTTTGGAATTTGAGGTCTAAAATTAAGTTAATGAAAAGTAAAAAGTTAATAGAGGGGGAGGGAGAATATCCACCTGCCAGTAGCCCCATACTAGCCAAGTCACCATAGCCAAACAAGAATACCAGACTAGAGGTAGCTTCCTTGGAAAGAAACAAAACATAAAGTTAACAGTTTAAACAGCAAAATAATAAAAACTGAAGAGCAGCAGAAGAAGAAAGTGAAGAAAAGTGGCCAGTTTACCCTCTAGCAGACTAAGCTTAAAGCAGCATAACCACAGAGATGGCCTTTAAGAATGAGGCATGAAAGAGGCAGAGTTTAAAATACACATAAAAAAAAATATGGAAATACAGCTAATGCCCACCCTGTGGATCATTGAGGCATTTCTGTGCCTCCTTTGCCACCAGATCCTTAGTTTTTCCAGCATTGATGAGGACATGGGTCTTTTGGCACCAGTCCACAATGCCTCGAGTGCACTGTCTGAGTCACCCCTACCTTCTGCTCCTTCTAGTAACCAAAGAATTTATATTAGAAACATTCGCAAAAGTCTTTTACTATTATACATTAAAAGGTGGGTTTGCTGAATGAGAGCACCTTCTGTTTAACAGTCAATCTATGAAGAGTTAAGAGTCCGAAATGAAAGGAGGTGGTGAATGGATAAACGGACATTTATTTTACCTACATTTGAACATGAATAGAAAAACTATATAATGAGTGTAATGAGTGAAATCCACTGGTGTGAGTATTAAAGAGTTGGGAATGCAAGCTGAGACATAACATATTCTCAATTTTACAATTAAAATCTGACTCTAAACATTAAAAATAAAAGCAATTATCTGAGTAAATAGGAAAGAGGCTAATCACAGAGGCCCTAATGCCTAACTCAAGCAATAAAACAGCAGTTCATAATCCAAGACACACTGCCATGTTGACTCCATCTCACCTTGATATCCACTCTATGATTAAGTGAATGCCATTACAAATAAACTTTGGAAAGCTAACACAAAATGAAAAACAATAAAACAATTCAAACATAATTCAGGTCTTTAAAACAGACACCTCATTTAGTCACGTGGGTTGAAAGGTTGCACACTTCACGTAAAAAATGCAATTTTTGTTGCAAAGATTGAGAGTTAGTCTGAAACTGATAAATTGATTAAAATAGCACATTTTTGTGCATCTTGCCCATTTCATGTCTTTAATATTTAGTAATTTTCTTCTCTTTTTTTCTCCTCTGTTTCTCTTCCTAGTCTTCTTCTCCACAGGCTCCCTGTAAATCTTTTCCACAATCCTTCCTTTCCCTCTGTCCTTGTCTTCCACTCGTATCTGTTTTTGAAAGTATCAAATCGCCACTGCTTGACTCCCCCTTGTGGCGCCGCTCTCAGTCATCATCACACATACAAACAGACACAAAGGTAGACCGAGAGCGCATAGAGCCAGAGAAGTGTGCACACAATCGCCCCTTCTTTGTGATGAGGGTGTTTAGCAATAAAAGAGGAGTCACTGGTTGTGATGGCAGGAGTGTGAGCATTTGCATGTGAAAAGGGGCTGAATTAGCCATCGCTCTACAATCTGCTGTAAATGACTCCTGACGGCGGTTTTTATCTAAGGGGAGACTCGCAGCGGAGGTGGCAGAGGGGAAAAGGGCTCCAGTGCAATATTCAAATCCAGAAATTTCATCATTTTCTTCCTCTACAAGAATTCTCAGAGGACCTCACCATGGTGTTGTGTTTGATTTAAAGCATTTTCCCTTCATTGGAAGGCCTATCTGCTCCCCAAAACAGGAGAGAATCCTGGGGAGAAAAGAAGAATGGAGGGATGGAGGCATCAAAAGAGAAAGAGAGAGGGGTCAGTGAACCTGAGCGGTCCACAAATGACAGAAAGGTCACCAAAGGAGAGGGTAAACAGATGGAAATTTAGAGGATGGCACTTGTCCAAAGGCCAAATTTTTTTCTTCTCCCATCTTCATTTTCCTCTGTCTCCCCTAAGGTTGCCATTAATTTGCCTATTATCTCTCCCTCTCTCTGTTGTGAATAAATCAGTGATATTAATTACACGCCTCCTCTTGCAGGATGGTTTGTGCCGTGTCACGTGCACAGTGTAAACACGCAAACATGCTCAGAGTGTAAATGAACAGAGGGGTCACAGCAAAGCAACATTAAAGTCAATGATAGGAATCATTTGCCTCGAGAGGTAAACGTGTTGTATTTCACACTTCTGATGAGGGACACTGAACTGCCTTTAATGCTCTCTTTAAGCGTTCCAAATTTACTCAAAAAATGTAGAGGGGATCATAGTGTTGTATCACCTTAGTCATGACATATTTGCATATTTTCAAAATAGTTTTCAGAACTGGGATTAAAAAGTCTGTTTCATTTTAAATTTAGGGTTTTTGTGGATGTTTTATGTTATTTATCTTCAGTGTAAATATTTGTTATGGCAAAGGAATATTTTTCAGTGAATTGTTGAACATGAATTTGTTCTCCTAGTTCTAAAATGTTTTGTATATCATTGTACTGTTTTAAATGATAAATAACTAAAAATGTTTCAGAATGAGAACATTTTTTATACTTTGGTAAAAAAAAATTCTAAAAGGATAATTTTTTTCAACATAATAAAATGATAAAGCTTGAATAAAAGCAATATTTTATTATGTCCTGTTGGATTATGCCCTTAATGACCAAAAGTAGCTTTTAGTTGTTCCCAGATTCAGATGACTATTTACCAAGTTACCAAAACATTTCTAATGATATGTTTTTGCATAGGTTTTACTTGGAAACTGAACTTTATTTTTAAAAATTTTTATACCTACAAAATGAGTACTTTCATGACTGTTATTTCTAAATGTTTAGATTTGAAACATCTCATGTGTAAAAATAAATGGTGATCTGTTGTGGTACACTTGGCTAGGTTCTCCAAAAGCAACATAATTCCCCAATGTAAAGAAAAACAGTTAAGAAAAAAAATAAATCATTAAAATCTACCAGTCTGGAAAAGGCTTGAAAGCTAAAACCTTTTTTGAAAGCACTTCAAGGTTAGTGGGGTGGAAGTCAGCCCAACTATGTTACTCCCATTACTCACAAAGCGAGGTAATCACAAACCCACATAAGTCAGTTTTTCTCAAGAATTTTCTGTTGATCCCGGCCCCTCGCGTATTGAAATACAGGGTGGGCCATAAGTTTCCATACATAGAAAAAAATAAACATTTTATACTGGACAACCATTTTTTTAAATTATTTTTGTGGGACTCTGTGTAATCGCTGCACGTCTTGGACCACCTTGTGGTTGATCTGCAACAGTTCCAGTTTTCTAAAACTCGCAAATAAGTTTTGCCACAGTGTTGTGTGTGATGATTGTTCTATGTTTTCTGTTAAAGTTTCGTGTAACCATGCCACAATATAATTTCAATTCTTTGCTCTTTAGTCAAATGCATTTTCCTGGGTATCTGAAATATAAAAGAAATATATGTTTTACATTCTCTTATGTATGAAAACTTATGGCCCACCCTGCATTATTGAGAACCTTTTATTTCAGGTACCAGTATTCTGCACACAATCAACTGATTTTCAAAACACATTAATATAATGAGCTGCAACAGCTTAACTTTTAAGTTGTTGCAGTAGATCTTATAGCATTAAGTTAAGTGTATTAGCTCGATTTTTAACATAAATCAAGACTGGTCAGTCTGTGTGATTCTCAAAAAAGCAAAAGTGCAAATCATCACTGAAATTTATTATACTAAACAGTGAAATTCTATTTTATTTAGACTGCAAACATAATATTACATATTAGTTTCATCAGCTTATTTCTCCAACAGTGTATATAACTTAACATCCTTTTTCTACAAAATTTGCAACAACATTCCCTTTAATAACAGTTGCATTCGTAGTCAACTCAAGAGTAATGTCCACTAAGCTGTATGTCCTGATCATTTTCTGCTTGCTACCATCAGTTGCTTTACTTGCCTCTCACTGCTGTGCTTTTTCTTTCTTTTCACTGTCAAAAACGTCTCCATTTCTCCTCCTCTGTCAGCTCTGAGTAACAGTGAGCTGCTGTAGTCTCCTTCTACTTGGTTGAACAAGCAGCCTGTTAATTGGTTTCAGCACTGCTGCCATCTAGTGACTGGAGGATTGTTTGTCATTTAGAGAGGGATTTAGAGATGATCTATGACTTGCAGAACCATTAAGCAGCAGAATTGACAAGCTTATCTTCAGTAGTTATTAAATAATAGGTACACCCTGGACAGGTCACCAATCTGTCACAGGGAAACTCAGAGACACAACGGACTAACAACCATGCATACACATGCTCACACATAAGGACAACGTAGAGAGATCAATTAACTTAACAGCAATGTTTATGGACCGTAGGAGGAAAGTAGAACACTCGCAGATAACCAGTGCATTCACAAAGAGAACATGCAAACTCCATGCAGGAAAACTCCAGGAAAGGAGTTGAATCCAACGCCATCCATCTGCAAGGCAACAATACTACCAAGTGCACCATCATGGAGCCCATCTAAAAAAGGAACAACACAAAGCAAGCAAGCAAAAAAGACAGTAAAGGAGAGCAAATGTTACTTCAAGCTCAAGCAGTTATTGGTAATACTCTTTGTGCCACTGGTAGAGCCGGGTATTAGGCTTAAAGGGCAATTACTTTTTCACATCGAGGCTGGTTAACTTGGATAGCTTCATTCCACTATTAGTAAATGAATAATAATTTAAAAAAGACTTTTTATGTTTGCTCTGGTAATACCAGTGTATGTACTGTTTCACAGCTCTGTGAGGAATGACAAATATCTCCCTTCACAGGTTAACTTCAAGTCTCTATGCTTGGTCCTGTCAGAAAACACATGAAGATGTTTTGGAACAAGGGTAAAGAAGAAAGAAACGACAAAAGATTTATAAAGCAGATGGAGGAAATAGTGGAGTGAGCAACCTCAGCTTATGGAGAAATTAGTGTGATGTTGGATAATCACAGTGTTTTGCTTAATGAGACTGTTGGACGGGTTCTTTCTTAGTTGATTTTCATGTGTGGCTCCATTTGAAAAGAAACAAAAACATTCCACTGATACTTTCATAATGGTTGGTTTGGGTTTACTTTGGTTGTAAGTGTTTCTTTATGAGCTCTTTTTTTGTTGATATACTAGAGAAACATTGAGAGTTGCAAGAAATTGATTCACTTTTATAGCAGCATTTTTCTTGAAATGTTTGTTGTTTTATTTTTCTTCCCAGTCAGGGAGGAGACACTAATACAGTCCAAAGCTGAAGAAGAAGACCGAAGAGGAGGAAAAGGAGGAGTGATTGGTGGTCATTAGCAAGAGTCCAAGATCAGCCTGAAAGGAGCGGCTAGCTGCCGCTCGGATGAGGCTAATTAGATTCTGTCCATCCTAACACATCCATCTTCTGCTCATCCCTCCTTCCTCACTCCCCCCTCTCCAAATAAATTGCTCTTTATTACTCTATCATTCAGGTTATTGCCTATGAAATAATGAGACACTCCTGGTCAGGGCCAAGATAATTGATTCCCCCCCTCCTTATTTATTTTGGTTTATGTGTGAATGAATGTGTTATTATTAAGTAGCCCAAGATTATGAAGATGATTAAATTGTGAGAACCAGGACACGCAAAACAATTTCATTTTCAGCTTTTTAGTAAAGTCTGGTTCCATTTCACATAAATGCACTTGCAGTAGTGGTTTCTTCAAAGGATTGGACATAGTTGATTGCAGCCTGGTTGAAATATAAACTTGTGAAATATCAATATCTCTTCACTGATCCTTCCCCCCACCCTAGTCTTTGTCCCACTGATTGCAGAAAGGAAGAGACAGGAGGGGCCTCTGTATAAATGTTTCATTCCTCCTGAATGGCAGGTTAAGTGAGGATACGATAATACCGCCGACAGTAATGGCAACTTTAATTTCCTTTTCCTATTGTGGAGATTTATGTGGAGAAATTAAATTCCAGCAGCTCGCAGGCCTTGAGAATCATTATACGATGCAGAGAGGGAAAAGAAAAGAGAAACTGTTTTCATGGTCACAATATATAAAAGAAGCAGGTTAAGCACCAGGGGAAAGAGAAGGTAATCTGTGAGGGTGTAATAAATGCAAAAGACATTAGACAGATGTTTGGGATAAGACTTGAAGCAGCGAGTGTTACGGAGCGGTTCTAGGTGCTGAAACCGACCTTAAATGTTTTCCTCATTCTTCCACAGATCAGCTTTAACAAATGTAAAATCAGATATGATGGAGTTCAACAACTCTTCTTTTTACACATAAAAGGTGACAATTTCAGTGTAAATGATGGTTCAGCAGAATGATATAGATACAAAGTTCTCAGTCTTCATATCAAATGAAAAAAGCGCAATTTACTTGCCAAAAGATAATCAAAAAAACCACTGTTTCTGTGATCATTATTATAATTTAAACACTGCCGAATCAATTTAGTTAATCTTTGTAAGTAGTCAATTGTAGTTATTACATAGCATCATGTCTGCATCATACAAACTCAAGTCATATTGATTTACCACACACAATCTGATAAGTATCTGACTGCTACCCCCAGTTGTATTTCCTGATTTGACCTTTTCAGGCTCATGCAGAATCAGGAACTCATATTGACCATTTCTGGTGCATAAGTTAAAGTATGATCCTCAAATTAAAGGTGCATTTGAGAACCAGAAGAGACACACAAAATGTCAATTCGGTCCTATGGAGGAGTCAGAATTGACCTCAGACTGGACATACTATCCATCCATTATCCAACATGCTTATCCGTAGTGGGGTCGCGATGCGTGCTGGTGCCTATCTCCAGCGGTCAATGGGCAAGAGGCGGGGTCACACTGGACTGGTCCATCACAGGACTGGACATACCTCATGCCTAACTAGCACTGTGTCTTTAGCATATAAAAAGTTTCTGACTGATTTTAGTTGATATAATAGATTGCTTTATAACACCCCAAGCCTCTTATTTGGTTTATTACAATTTTATAAATATTCATTATCAATATATTATAAAAAAGACTTCTTCTCACAGTGAGTTTATTTATTTTATTTTTTCCATAAAGTGAAAGCTTACATAAGCGGATGTAATTTAGTAATTTATTACTCATTCAAAGAGGTTGTTTTAAAGCACTGATAATATATTTTCTTAAACAAGTTTTAGAACTTTGGGTCCTTGACCACATCATATTTTATACAAGTACAGTTTAGTACATATAAGTAGAAATTTAGTATTAGATCTTCAAGGTTAAAATTCTACCTCTTCAAAGGACACTTAAATTTTCAACCTAACCTAATCCTAATCATCTGTAACGACTTTATTCAGCAAAGAAAGAAAATGTTAATAATGAAAATGGAATATATGTAACATGCACTATATGCTATTTTTTGCTATCAGAAAATCTTCCTGAAAATACAGTATATTTGTTTTCTACCTTCTGACAACTGCTGTTCACATTTTGGCCACCAGCAGCAGCAGCTGCAGCCACAAGAATCTCTGACTGATGAGGAGCATGTTTCTGACCATCCGTGGTGTGGGCATCTGTGTGTGTGTGTGCATGTGAGATGAAGGAATTGTGGGTCCAGCTCTCAGTGTGTTGTGCCTACAGGGGGTTAAACTGCTGCATTCAGCTTGGCTGCTCGTCCCTAATTTATTAAAACCAAGCCTTATCAGATGACAAGCGTCATTGAAGTTTGACATTGATAGAATAATCTCCTCTAACAGCAGCTTCCTGTGTGTGTATGCTTGTGGGTTTGATGGAGACAGTGTGTGTGTGCAGGGTCAGTAATGTTTACAAAAGACAGAATCTGATGAGATCTAAATGTAAGTATTTTAGTTGATTTAATTAGTGAAATATACAATATATACATATATAGCATTATGCACAATCAAAGAAGTGTGTGATAGTGATTCAACAAAGACGTTTTGCTGTTCAATTGCCTTAAAAAAGTCCTAGACGGATCACAAATATAGTACTCATCCAGCTATTTTCATATATTTTTGTATTAAAATACAACAGATAGACAGATAAAGAGATCTGTCGACAGATAGACAGATAGACAGATAGATAGATAGATAGATAGATAGATAGATAGATAGATAGATAGATAGATAGATAGATAGATAGATAGATAGACCAGTTAATATTTCAAAAGATTCACAACATAGAAAACATTCTTGAACAAGACCCTAACTTCAAAAGCTTTCCAAATATTTTTGATTGAGAAAAGATCTCTAAAAATCCATCCATCCATCTGTAACCCAAGTTAAAAACTCTATCTTCCCACTCTCTCGATTAAATGAACGCACCATTAGCGGTGTTCGGCCCATCTCAAACGATTGACTAAAGTTTCATATTCATAGTAAATACTACTTTAATTGCCACTGGTTTTGGAGGCTGTTTGGTGTGGTGGAGTGCTGGATATTGCATGGAAATTGGTGAGTCACTTTGTTTATACCTCTAGCTTGTATATAAAAGCATGTTGCTAGTAGCTACTATTGTGGTGTATTTTAATGAGCTTGTCTGCTAACCTGATGCTATTAGCATTAGTTTTATATTTACTACTATTGTGTCTTCATTGACTTGTTTTTATTATTTTCTGTTTCCTTTTTTTGCTGTTTTGACTGCCTTAAAAGCCATCTATTTAATTAGCCTTCACTATTATTTGGCTTGGGTTAAGCATCCAGTTCATTTAGATACTGAATATACAATTTGTTGAATGTTCATAGCATCAAATCTGAGTTATATGTCTGTGTGTCATTTACCTTTCCAACACCTTTTGAAGTAAAACCTAATATTCTGATAGCCGAAACTATAGCTATAACCATCTGCTCTCAGTATATATATTTAACATATATGGTACATATCCATTATCCCAGCTTATGCTTGAGTGGATATCTCTAACCATTTCAGTTACCTTTCTAAAAGAAAGTGGTCTTGATTAATAGGATGGCAGGTTTTTGGAGGTCTTTCAGCATTTTGTTTGGACTTTGATTGTTTTTTTTCCCTCTTAGTTTTATGTCTGTTCATTTTTTCTGCTTGCATGTTGAGCAACATAGTCCTGACTTTTGAATCAAATGCTGCTAATTTAAAGGGATAATGGTGATCTGCTAGCACATACACTATTCCTCTGTATTTGGAGAAATTGTCTTTTCACTGAAAAGATGTAAGTTGATTTTCAGCAGAGATAATTTAATACTTTAATTCATTAAGTAGAGTTATTTCCTGTATTTATCCCAGCCAATTCAGTATAGGGTGGTGATTCTGAAGAAGAAAATAGTTTGCTGACAGAAAACGGACAGGACTTTCTACTGTCTTGTAATCAGAAATAGGGATTCGAACATTCAGGCAATGGTGACGGCCTTTCCTCCAGAGAAAGGCTCCAGAAAATAAATGTGGAAGGCTTTGTCTCATCTTTGTCCAAAAGACATATTGATGTTCTACAGATGATTGGTGACTTGTGCATCTCTTTGTATGCGTGAGGTCTGGGGTTATAAATCTGACCCAAACTAGAATAAAGAGCTGATGCTCTTCCTCCCTGTAGATAGGCCTATTCAAAGCATCTGGATGATCTGAATGTTTTCTGCTGACTATTCACATTTTAGAGTGAGATGACAGAAAATGTTGCAGTAAAAGTGATTTTAGGCCTGATTTCTACATCCAAGAAAGAAGTGTGCAGAAGTATTGTAGACCGTAAGCAATTTCTAAAATTATCAAGGAAAACTAGATCAAGATAATTTATTATGGACAGCATTTTTATATATATATTTAACTGAAAAGTTGCAAGTGTTTGAGTTTCAGCTGATGGTCACTTATCACTTATGGCCATTCCTGGTCTGTGGAATTTGATATTTTGTAACAGTTTTTACAAATCATTAAATGAAGTATGGCAGATTACAATTCTAGCCAAGATCTAATTTTTCCACTCCAGTTCTCGAGTCTTTGTGTTTCATTTAACCTTTCGCAAAACAGGAATTGAAGTTAAACTAAGGTGTAATTTAAAGAGTTGTCAGCATTGACAGAACAACTCTAAACTCAGTTTCCCACTAACACAGCACAGCTCCATTTGTCTCCACTCTAATATGTAATTTCCACTACATTGTTGTAGCCCCTTTTTTAGAACCTACTTCAGTGGGGTTTCAAGCGTGCCAAGTCAGGCTAGAAATGTAATGTCAGAAGACTCTTGGTCACTGCATCACAAAAGCAACTTTTACACTTTTCTGTGCCTGTCTGACCATGGCCTTTTCTGGCTGAGGCCGACTGAGCTTCCTCGTCCCCGTTGTTTTCTTCTGTTTGTGTGGCATATAGATAATGTTGCACTACTTTTTGCATTCTGTAGCCTCCCACTATATGACAGTTCCATGAACGTAACTAGCAAGTTCCATTAATTTTCTGGAACTTGCTTGTTACTTAAACCTACTTTATAATGAAGTGTTGTCATTGAATGTATTTGAATTATGCTGGGCTTTATACTGACAATGCTACCTTTGCTGGGATTACTTTTGCCTGGAGCTTTTACCTTATAAATAAAACTGAATGGAAATCATCATGTGAATGAAAAACTACAAAAAAGTGCTGATGTGCTTGCTTACATGTGATACATGTTGGGTTTTAGGAAAAACAGTTATATTTAGTGTTTTTTCTTTCTTTCCAAGATTCAGTTTTTTTGTTTTTTTTATACAGAAATAAATTTGGTTCATAGATAAATTGGACTTTTTGACAACATAAACTTTATGTTCCTGTTGTCTTTGGATACAGTTTATTCATCCATAACTCATATTTTACTCTAACTTTGTGGCCTTTATTATAAGTCTGAATCACTTCTGAAACTTCTTTTGGATTGACATAAATAGATCGAAACAGATTCCCACATATGCAGAATGAATCTGAAGATATTCACATTCACACATCCTGTGCTTTCAGTCTATGACCGTAAAGAGACCAATGACTAATGAGATGCTCTACAAACCTCTCCACAGTAACATCTGTGGTGTTTACCACTTCAGAGCTTGACACCCTTTTTTCTCTTTTTGCTGTACTTGTTCAACAGAGTCCCTACTTCTTTCACTCTAGTTTTTAACTTAACTGATGTTTCAGAAACATCATTGCCGGCTAACTTTCACCGCAATCATCAGATCTTCTTTAACACCTTGGGGCCAGCTCAAGTCACCACCCACACAGCAATGAGAAGCCTAATCAGACAAACTTAATCAACATTGACCAACATTTTTACATAGATGAACCCACACACACAGAGCAAGTTCAACTCATTTTCTCACCTGCTAATACCACAAAGAGGACGTTAGCCAAGAGCAGCACTGATACATATCAAGCCTACAGCCTCTTAAACCACAAGCACACACACGCCGACACACCCTCACTAATTCCTTCACACGTATAAAACAGACCTCTATGCTCACCATGTTTCATGTAGTTCCTCAAATATGATGCAACTCAGAGCCCACAGGCAAACACATTCTTGATTAGAAAAAAAAATTGACCACAAATGTAAGGTGATCAAGGTAATGTGCTATTTTTTTTTCCTGTTTAATTTTACATGTACAGAAATGTACTTAAATAACTGCAGAAGAAAATTGCGACTGAGTTTAACATTGTAAAAATGAAAACATTTGTGCCGAAGTGACACCACTAGTAGTTGTAGTGGGCCTTGTGAGGATGGAATAAATGTTGTGCAAAACCATTACTAAAATTTACTTTTGTTCAAGGGGGTTCTTTATGCATTTTGTCTAATGTCTATACTTTAGACATAGAAAAGTTGATCTAGCGGTCAGGCTTTAAGTAGGAAAGCTTCAGAAACTACAGATAATAGAGAAACGGATGGATGGATGTCACATTTAGAAAGCAGGGCTGTAAGCTACCAGTCCATATATTCACCTACGTCATGCATCCACTAATCAAAATCTTTAATATTTGAAATGCAGATTTTTTGCTTGTTTTATTTTTTTCAACATCTAACTACATCTTGACAGACCTTTATTAGACTACATAAAATCTAGTTACATTTAAACTGGAATATTAACAGCTTCTTAGACATTTCTGTTTTTGTTGCCAGGCTCTACATTCCCTGACTTCTACCTGTCTGGTCATCTAATTTAGGTTGGAGCTCTCCTCTGAGCAGACCTGTTATATTAAAGGACCAAGTCCATGACCTCTTCACAGTTCAGCAGCACGCTCTACTGCTTTGCTGCTTCATGTATATGAAATGTGATGCCCATTTAAATATTTACAGAATGGTCAGCTTCTGCTCTAATTGGCAAAACCAGTGAGTTTGCACGGAAACACAACGTGTTGTGGGGTCGGTTTCTCTGAAACATTGTCTGGAGACCTCTGCATCCATGAATGTTTGATTGATACAGAATTTTAAAGGGAAAGTGTTTTTCTTCATAATTCAGTAGTTGGCCAGAGGATGTATGCAGGGCTAAAAGGAAGCAGAAACCAAAATCTTTTTTACAGATATCTATCATTCATGGATCTGAGTGCTTAAATTCCAGGTCTTGAATCTTAGAATACAGTGTAACTGTGTGGAGAGCATTTTTACTCAAATGCTCTCTCAAAATGATGCAAAGCTAAATGTGTGAATTACATAAAGCTGTAACACAATAACATTAGTAAAATCTCCTAGCTCTACTTGCACTTTGCAAATCCACTGAAGGTTTCATGCACAAAATAAACTCTCTAAATATGGGAGTCACTTTTCAGTGTCCATACTGGGACAACACTATCATAATGTCAAGTACAAGGGAATTGCTGTAATTGCTGGAAGGTGTAATTTTCTTCTGGCCTGTTGGATTTTTGTCCTGTTAGTCTATACATTTTTAAGCTCCTGTTTAGATCTCTATACTCATCATAAAGGGTTCCTTCATAAAGAACCCCTTATGTATGAAAGTGTTTGAAAGGATGTAACTGGTCACCTATCACTTCCCTGCTATAAACAGAAGGTAATAAATATTCAGATAATTTATATAGGACCAATTCACAGCAAATGTCAACACACTTTACAAAAACATGAAAATGAAAAGATGAAATGAATGATACAGCAATGATTAGCTAACTTAATGATCACATAAGGATAGATTCAATCATTCATATTCCAATTCAATGCACTTCAAGCCTTTACAGAAGAAAACATTTAAAACAGTCCAGTCCAGTTACATTTATTATTTAAATTCATAAGATTTAAAACTGATTACTGACTCACTAAATTTTTCAGCACTTATTCCCCCTTAATAAGAAAATATCAGCAGTGTATGGATGTCTGATCATACGATTTGTCATTAGTGGGGTGACTGAGGATGTTATCTTACAATTTAAAAATTCTGGATTTGATTTCAGCTTCCTCCTGTCACAGGTCGATATGCCCCTGGTAAGGCACTTAACTCAGTGTTTCCCACTGACCTGTGTAAGAATATGTGCACATTGGATAGTGTGACTGTGTTAATGTGACTAGTGAAGTGCCCTAAGTAGTTTGTATGACTAGAAAAGTGCTATTTATATGAAGTCCTTTTATTTATTCGTCATGTGAATTCATGGGCATTTTACTGAATTGGTCATGCTAACTGCTGGAATTAATGTTTCTTTCACCTTATTGCACATTTCTAATTATCTAGATGTCATGATTGGAACGTTTCTCCACTGCCTTCTTAATTGGAAAAGAAGTACAAAAAGACATTGCAAGCAATAAAAGAAAATACTTCCTTTAGTGTTAATTCTCTTACATAGAGTTGGACTCTTAAGAGGGAGAGGAGGATTAAAGAAATAAAGACAGCTGTGGAAGCACTCAAAATTTTGAAAATGAAAATGAAGAAAAAATCCGATGATGGCTGCAGGGGGAGTCACATGGCAAAATTTTGGTCTTTGTTGCATGTTGTAGTCGGTTTTAAGAGAGCTAAAGTTGCATTTTATATTCTATAAAATGTACCTCAGCAATGGGTATTTTGTAGCGGCGTCTGTGAAAATGTGAGTTCAAATAAAATGTATGCACTATCATCTAAGATGCAAGTAATCCTGAGTCTTTTGTTGGGTAACAGTGTAAAGTATTCAGTCACCACCAATGAACACATCAGAGAGTAAAAAGCTGGACTATATACCATCCCCACAGAGCTTTGTGTATTTCCTGATAGATGCCAGTGGAACATCAGAATGGCTCTGGGAATAAAAGAAAACCAGGATGACCAAAAAAGCTGGAAACAAATCGAGGCCACAAGCACAAGTGAAAGCATGACAGAGTGGCGTGACATTGATTGATGTCTGAGCGCTCCTCCTGATTCACTGATTAAACCCATCAATCTATATGCAGAGGAGGTGTCCGATGCAAATAGGCCCAATCAGGCAGGACAAAATGGTTTTGTCAGGAAGTTATGGAAATAAGAGCACGCCTACCGATCCAGGTGAGAACTGGGAGAACGCAGCGTGCAGGCGGGGATCTGACGCCGCGATGCTCCAAATTAGGAGATTACATGCTCGCAGCGTCTTTCTGTTTGGTCCTGCTCTGACGCTCAAATTGTTCTGCCATTCTTTCTATTTCTTCTGCAGCGGTCAAAGCGTGTTGATCCAATCCAAAACACAAAGCAGCTGACAAAAGGAGGAAGCCCACTTCTCTACACAAGAAGTGTTCTTGTTTGATAGATATGGAAAAATTACTCCTAAATGTAATGAATTGGATTTATTTTTTAATGCTGAACAATCTGAGCAGAATGACCTGCTGGCGGCTTATTAAAAAAAAAAAAAAAAAAAGAAAAAAGAAAAAAGCAGAAAATGCATCTCTTGTCAGAAGAAAGAAAAGTGAAGCAAACTGCTGTAATTCCAGATGGACTTCTTTTTTTTATTTTCCGGTAACTTGTTTTCACCTTTTTTCTTTTGTTGCCTGACCATTTCAATATCTCAGCTCATCTAATAACAGTCATTCCTCTGTGGATTCTCTGTCTCATCTCACTTCCTCAGCCCCACAGTGTGTGTGTGTTTGTGTAAGTTTCTGTGCATGCACAAACACACACTCTCCCCTGAAGCCAACTGCGATCCGAATCAGTTTAATTAAGTAACAAATTCTGTTGGCATAGTAACAGCCCAGCTAATTTATCATGGGAAATCGCGTGCGAGACACACAGGTTGCATGGCAACAGCCAATGGCGTCACAAGATGTGGCAGTGACAAATTGCATGGGATGCAGATGCATGTGACGGCATTCTGCTGCGTTCGAGTGCTGTTGGGAAAATGTGCATTGGGATGTGTTGTGGTCAGGCTTTCCTGAGCCAAATACAACAACTATCCCTCTTGTTATTTTTTAACCTGTCAGTGGACTGAATTGTAAACATTTACAGCAAATCAGAGGAATACAGACTGTTTTTCTTCACTGGCAAGGCTGAAACTTGGTTGCAGGGCCCCCTGTGAGGATATAGTTGTCACTGCAGGGAAGTTGTAAATAATTAGGGGAAAATGTGGAATGAAACTGAGTTGAATGAATATGATTTATGAGCCAATGCTTTCGTGCTGACCTTTATTTCACCATACCTTGCCAAGGATCCTTTTTTATCCATTGTCTCTGCTGCTATCACGGTTAATGAGTTAAGTTTTCAGTCTGATCTAGGGCTACTCAAACTGTTTCTTTCTTTATGTTTGTTCGTTGTTTTAGGGGGTCCTACAAATTCCACAGCATTTCATCAGCATAAAACTGCTTCAGTTAAATTAGCTAAAAGATCAATAATTGCATGAATTGACCAACATCCATAATCTAAACTTTATACAATCTTAAAATCTGACAAATTCACAATATGCATCAGCTCTGACCTCAAAATATAACGCAGACTGTCAAATTAAAACTAAAGTGTTGGGTTTTTTTCACTCATCCGACTGAGAAATATATTTTTTGCATTGTAACTCTTTACAGTGATTGAGATGTTCCCAAGATTTTTGTGCAGACAATTCAACTAGTAATTAGTTGAAGGTGTGGTTTCTGAAACTGAAAAAACAACCATGTTGTTTTTGATTACTTTTTTGCTAAACAAAGTAATCCCTTGTAAATTATTTTTGTACTTTCTTATTTTGTTTTATCTTTTTATAACATCTGTATGATGCATAAATTCATGATTAAAAGCACTGCAACAAGTGTCTTGTTATTCTACTCAATAACAAGACACTTGAACCTTTCTTCTTGAGACAGAGAATAAATTCCGGCCTACGTAAACCGTTCCACCTTTTTTGGGGTTTGAAACATTACTGGCACCATTCTTAATAACCCTAGTTTATATTTTAAAGCACAATGTAGCATTTGCTGTTCATGGTGGATTTTTTTGTACTAACTTTGTTTTATTTAACTCCATTTATTCCAACTAAAACACTAAAGACACCAGTTTTTTTTCCTCTGTATTTTTTTTATTTTTCAGAGGAGACCCTGTGGACCCCAACTGTTTACCACAGCAGATGTAAAAGCTTTGATAAACTGGCTATAGGTTGACTCCCTGCTGCGTTACAGCAATCTGCAGCAGAACAGCACAAACACTGACATTTATTCATAAGAAAATGTCACCGTTTATTGCACTAAAAGTTGTTGCAAATGTCCCTCTTGAGCCTTGGCGATAACAGCTGACGGAAAAATGAGGAGTCTTAAGTGAAGCCTTCAGAAGTATCAAGGAAGAATTTGTTTAAACCACATTTATAATTTTTTTCTACCTGCAAAAGTACATGTGTGAATTTGTGGCACTGAACGGACAGGAATTATAAATGATTAATCAGAAACTAAGTGTTAAGACTAGTTTGTAATGAAAACATTTAAGATTGGAGTATTACAACTGACCTATAAAGAAATTTAAGTCATAAAAAAATTCTTGCTGAATATTTTTAATACCTCAAAGGCTGTAAATAATTAATATGGCCTCTGTTGAAAACTCTAGATTCTCTCTATATACCAAATAATTTGCTAACTCCTAATTGGCCTGCATGTTTAACTAATTACAACTAATCAGACCATTCTTTCACAATCATGAACTCAGTGCTTATCTTTTTTGCTTCCAAGTTAAAAAAAAAAAATAGAAATTATTGGTACATTAAGTTTATTTTGACCATGGTCATAATTTCATACAATAGAAAATCCAACTTTGAATGATTAACACGATGTTGTGTGTTTGAATACCCCAGTTATCTAAAGCTTCCATTTCCAGTAAAGAGCCCAGATATCATTCCCATCAACCATTAGACACAAACTGCAAAGAGAAAATTAGAGCGTTGACAGGAACAGCTCCAGTTTTTCATGACAATTGTCACACAGAATGCGCCAGGCCATTTTCACCTGCGACAGAGATGTTTGCTGCAATGCAAATCCTTGATGTGTTGTCTCTCTCCAGTGCACAGTCCTGTCATAAAGCACAGCTGCCCCAACCAACAGCGCACCCACCGGACTAAGTGCTCATGTGATGAAAGTTATTCATCACATTTGAATTATTCTAATCAATTTGCTGTCAGGCTAACTGCTGTGGCCGTTACAGTGACACCGCCGTCAAGCACCGTTTGGCTGCAGCTCGGCGCTGCCCATGAAATTTATACGTTCCATAAGTACTCATAAAACCTTCACGGCATGACTGAGCGAGTGGAGTCCCTCCCTCCACTCCCCCATCCTGTCAGCATCCCCGCCCAGACGCTTCAGTCAGGACAGCAGCTGCAGACAACAAAGTCACTCACAGACAAATACACCAGATTAGTGCATGCACAGAGTGCTGCAATGGCAAGAAAACAGCTTGCAAACACAATAAAGAGCAGTAGGCATCGATTCTCCTTTTTCCAATGCACAAATGAAAACGTTTGTTTGGAAGCGGGTCTGAGATCTCAATGAGTGATTGAGGTTTGTCATCCAGGTCTTGCTCAGAACAGCTGAAAGCGTTCACTAGTTCCTTCCTTCATTTAATACCCACCATAAAAACTGCTTTAAGCCAAAACAACAAAGCACACAATCCCAGCCTAAATGCTGTAATCACCACGTGGATATGGAAAACGGCATCTTCCAAAGGGGCCAGAGACACAGGGATTAATATAAACTACACTCTGGTTTTCTTTGCAATATGAGTGTTGCTTGTCATGCTTTCACTGAGTCCTTATTAATGGTAATGTTACGTACAACAAGCCAATTCTTAAAGTTTAACCTATGTCTTCAAATGGAAAGATGCCAGTCTTTTCCCATTAAAAAAATAAGAACCATGTAAAATCTTTCAAAATGTTGTATCCTCAAAATTTCAAATCAAATAATCTGAAGCACTTATTTTTTGCACCATATCAGAACATACTCCATAATGCAGCATATGCATTTATATTCAAAGGCAATTAGTGGAAAGAGGTCTATTAATGTTGAACGAATCAAGCATTGTTTCTTTATTTTCAATAATTAAATAACATGTTTTCCCCTACCTTCATATAGTTCACTGAGCTGGTGAAATTTAAATATTAAAAAATGACTTCTAAATCCACATTTAAGCCATCTGTTCTCAGTTCTTATTGGTACCAATGGTCAGATTTAAGATGCAAATTACAAAATAATGAATGGGACAAAGCATAGGAAGTAAATGAATGAATGTTTCTCTTTTGAATGAACAGAAAATAAGTGGTTTTTACTTTGATATCAACCTGTAGAGACTCAGACAAAGGCAAAGCAGCAGTAAGGAAAGTTTTATTGACATAAGTGATTGTTTTTGGCCCTCTGACCTCAGCAGAAGATTGCTGGTTTAGTCCAGACTGTGACTACATTCGTCTGTCACTTGGTTATAGTTCTTGAGTTTTGTGTAAATCTGTTGACTGTACTTCCATTGTCCAAATGTTCATGACATCTCAAAGCTGCTTCAGTGTATTCGTTGCCATATTCAAGAAACCAGTTTGAGATAACTAGAGATTTGTCGCAATGGTTTGACCAAACTTCTTCTTCTGCTTCAAACACATCTCCTTCAAAGTTTGTCTTATTCTGCACATTTCTGTTGAAACGAGGTGATTTGAGTTATATTTCCCTTCTGTCATTTCAAACTACTTTGCTGTATTTTCTCTGACATGTCATCAACCTGAACTTTCATCTTCAATGGAGACAAATCTTTGGAATATAACCACAAAGATTTTGACAATGCTTTTTTCTTTAAAGACAAAGAAAGTATCTTATCAGGGCACTTGCAAAAAAATTTAAATGTACAAAAAATAATTTCTGCCACTCATCTTTCAAACTTTTCTGCCTAGATTATGTGTAGTATGCAAATTCATTTCAGAAATCCGTCAACAGTCTAACAAGGACTATCATCCACATTGTAGGACATAACCTCACCCCTTCTCACACCACCTCCTCCTGTAGTCGAAATAAGACTGTCACTTTGATGCGTCCATTCAGTCTTGATGAGCTTGGGAATAAATATGCAAAAAAGGGTGCTCTGCGGTGGGGAAAGAAAGAAGAGAGAGAAGAAAAGGCAATCAAGGATAGCCGCGGTCCCCGGCTGGACTATAAATCTCTGTCTGTTTCAATCGGTGCTGTGGCCGAAACGGTGTAAAATTCGAGTGGGGATATCATCAATTTCTGTTAGCGCCACTGTCCCTCTATGTGCCGGTCGGCCGGCAGTGGTGATGGATTGATTTTGTCACTTGTGCTCAGTTCACAGTATGTTAACATGGAAGGGCAGAGTTGGGTTATGGAGAGAGGGTTATTAGTGCTGTGGCTGTGGCTGGACTTTTCTCTCTGTTGCTTACTCTCTGTTCATGTGAAGGTCTCTCATTCTATCTCCCATCCCTGTCATTCTACCTTACACTCAATATACTCACACCCTCATTCATCACACCCCATTCCAGTACACATCTGCATCTGCTTTATCTCTCCATACCTCCACCTATCCCCTCTTATCTCTGCTTACCTCACCCTCATTTTAGCCAGCTGTCAACCCATTTCTCTGCCTTCACCTACATTTGTCAGCCCATTTATACTATATATATATATATATATATATATATATATATATAATCTCTACACCGATCTCCACCTGACCTACCAGCACACACCTTCGATCCTCTTTTTTTTTTTCTTTCCCCCCCCCCCCACCGGGGGGATTTTGTGGGCTCTAGTGTCCCTTTTTTTGTGATAGTAGGCTGACAGGAAGGGGGTAAGGAGAGGGGAGAAGACATGCGGTGAATGTTGTTGGGTCCGGGAGTCGAACCCGCGACGGCCGCATCGAGGACTGAAGGCCTCCAAATGTGGGTCGCGATAACCCCTACTCCACCAGGGCACGCCCACACCTTCGATCCTCTTGCTCGTCCCAACCCTCTCCAGCAGTCATTGGGGAAGAGGTGAGGTACATCCTTAAAAGATCTCAAAAAGAAACAAAGATGTGGATTCAAATATTTATGTCATTGTATTTATGTCTCTTTGGAAATGGTGGAAAGAGCCATATTTATTTTACAGTGAACAACCGTGACAGCCTTCCCCAAGTATGAAAGTCAACTTACTTGGGTTGCCTAAAATTTACCATCAGTGCACTTCAGTGTTTGTACAGATAATGCTAATGTAAACACATTGTTTTATTACTGATAGCAGCAACATACAAGCATTATGTAATGAGAAAAATTGGACTGACCCTTACTCAGTGGGTTCAAAGGCAGAGGCAGTGGGAACTTGGAGGGTCAAAATTAGAAGTGAAAGAATGCCCTGCACATTCAACCCTAACACGACAAAACATACAACTTCACTACATACCTAAGACACCCTGAGCGGAAAAAAAAGGACAACACGTATTTAGCCTTGAAGCTAACTTGCTATCTCACCATTACTATCTTAATATTTGAGAAGACTGATGCATTCAAGGATAGGTTTCCTCAGCTTCAATAAATTACTGGATAGAAGGTTAATTTTTGACCAGTCATTTCATGTCTCGAGTCAACAGCATGGTTCAGTACCAGCCTCAAAACTTGTTAAAAAAGTAACTTTCTGAACGATTTAATGCCATAAACTAGACATGGAATCAGGTACTGGTACATTAAACAGAAAAGCTGAAAAACAACTTTACTTACTTTGACTTTAACAGTGTCATCCTGAACTGTTAAACACATGTTCTAATAACGATTCAATGTTTAAGTTACAAAGGGTTCTTTTATCCATCTTATGTATCTCTGCTGCATATTGCTGACAGTGTATTCTATTTGCATATTGTTATATGCATATTTCTGTTTTTTAAATAAAAATAGTTACAATGTGGTTCACATGCAGAGTACCCTTTGAGTTTGATTTTGTCTGCATGAACATGACAACATGCAGCTATATTCCGCATATTGCCACATTACTTCCAGCAGCAAACTGCGTTGTGTCGGTGGTAAATGTCAGTGTTAGGGCAGGGGTGTTGTAAGTCACGGCAGATGCTGTAGCAGCAGCGGTGGTATATTTCACTGATACGGATCTCATGCTCTCTGACAGTAATGGTACTTATGGTAATGTCCTCTGTGAACCAGACATGGCCCTGTGCTTTGGCAGACACATCATACAGCTCCCCGACACTTTCTGATTTAACTGGCAAAAAGCTAAAGGCCTGCACTGCTTGATATGGTGATTTTTAATTTCAGATTCAGCAATTCTTTCAATAACACCTGGCCAAGGCTTCCCAGAATGGATATGTCAGATCACCCAGCAGTAAATCTGTGACATGATTAAGTTAAAGTAGTAAGCAGATCATTGATGTTGAATGAAACCGAAAAACATGTCTTATAATTGTTATATGATTTACCCTTTGTTTCTTTTTAGGGAGTATACTGTGGGTGAGCATAAAAAAAAAAAAAAAAAAAGATTTAGGAACCAATCAGCCTAAAGAAGCAGCTATACCCAAATTTTAAGAAAATTGACTTTTCAATATTTTAGAGTTGGAAAGTTTGCAGTACAAGCATCAAGTTACATATTTACACAACATTAGGTGAGCAATTTTACCTCTAGAAAAATTTTGTGAAAGTCTGGCGTTCCATGCTTCTTTATATCTAAAGCAGTCTCAAAAAAATGTCTGATGCCTATTGTTTTGAGAGGTTGTGCATAACAGCAAATGTTGCTGTTTATTGTGCTTCTTTGTAGCACTCTGAAATAATCCCATATATATGTTGAGATTTTTTCCTGCAGTATATAGCTGTACATAGTAACTTAAAACACCTTGCATTTTCTGTTGCTCCCCTCTTCTATTGAAACAATGACATTTTAAAGTGACAGGGAGAGGAAACAGAAGAGCATCCATGTATCTTCCTGAGTCACTTACTTTACAACATCCATCTCTCCACATCAGCCAAACACAGGGAAATGCCTCTCCTCCTTCTTTCTCTCTGTCTTTTAATGTGTGTTTTCTGTTTATTATTAGTTGACTCGGTGCTTCATCATCCTGTGAAAATTCATATCTGCTGAACAGAAGGAGGAAAAACAGTGGGGAATCAATCTCTGGTGCTCGGGTTGATAAACAAAAGACATAATCAGAGGGAGAAGGAAAGACAAGAGTAGAGGCGAAGAAGAAGAGAGGGCCTCACGCCCTGATCCTAGCCTTGATGGATAGCTGGCGTAAAAGTGTTGGGGCGGTGGTATGTAAATTCAGGAGACATCCTTGCTTGGCCTTGATGATTGTGTGAAGAAGTGAATGATGTTTGTGGCATCCAGCTACGGCCTTATTATTTTCTTTTTTTTCTTAATGCCCCTGGAGTGGATTCAGTCTGACCCTGTAGACTCCCGACCCCCATCAGGTTCTTCATTTTCCTACCCTATCCAATTCCCCAGGGCAGGAAGCTTCCCCCCAAAATAAGGAGGAAAAAATACTCACTACAAGACATCTGTTTCATTTCCTAAACAAATTATCTGTCAAGGAATGTGCCCCCAGTGGATACACCAGGAGGTGGACAAGAATGGACACAAAGCGAAGGAAAAAAGGAAGGATTTCAGGGCATTCCCATCCTCCTTGTCTCTTTCTCCCCCCTTCCTCATCTGTTGGCTGCAGTTTCCCTAAGGTGAACAAACAAATGACAAAGCTGTAGAATGATAAAGTGTGACACTTTTTATATCACTGAGTGTGCATTTCTTCCCTTGATTTGAATCCCACCATAGAGCCAGTTTTTGTGAAGTCTAACGAGAAGCTTCTTGAAAATCTTTAGATTCCAAAGAAGTGTGGTCTTGAGTTTCCATTTTGTTTGGAAAAAATTGCACCTTCTTCATATTTTGTGACACTGCTGACCTAACAGGTCGGCTAGCTGTCGATTTTTGTTTTAAAGTTGAAGCCAGATAGGTGAGTGGAGGTTTGTTCTCATCAGGCTTGATTCTTTCTAAGCACACATCAAGACCTAGCTGGCAGGTAAAATATCTGCTGGGACAACAGGAAATCAACTTATTAGAGCAAAAACAAACAAAAAAAATGTTAATTGTTGCATGAACCTTCACTTTTATCCTTCAAAGAGAGCCTCCTATCCTGACAATTTCAAATGATCAATTATGTCTGGCATGTATTTCATACAAAATACTCATAGGAAGAAAGAAGCAGAAAATAATGATATATATATATATATATATATATATATATATACTGCTCTCTCACTTCATGGCATGGTTTTATTTACACTTGACAGTTTATAATACAAGAATATCTAAAACTGATCAGGCGCATAAACCAGTTTTTCATTGTACATTTATCAAAATAAAAAAAAACAGAAGCTGATCTTGTTGAACAAGATCAGCTACCGTTAACTATGTGTTATTACTTTATTTTTCTTGCTTTTCTGTTTAGCTGTCTTTCTGTCCTGGAAGAAACCGGGACAGAAATGCTATAATTCTGTGTTTTCTTTGATCCCTTATTGTAAAAATATACTCCTGTTACCAGTGTTTCTGTCTTCTTTCTGTACTTTACTTCCCAGTCACCATGGAAGATCTTTGCTTATGTCAAACGGTTCTGTTGGTGTGTTTTTTTTCCTTTTTAAGGAGTGTATGTTTTCTACTGCAACCACAATCTCATGCACAAAGGTGGTCAGTATTGAACATGTGCTTTTAAATCATGAAGTCTTTTTAGACTAACATATTTTGCCCTATACAGTTATTTTTGAGGAAATTTTGTTAGGGTTTTGAGTTTAAGTGGCAATTCTTATATGTAAGAAAATGTAATGAAATGGAAGTTATAACCACTGTTTCCAGACCTTTGACCTCATCTAGAAATTTGATGGTTGGCATTTACATATTAAGCTGAGAAAGAAGATTTCAGTAGGCCAGAGATATCACAAGGAATTGTACTACTCAATCCCTGTAAATAGAGCTAAAACTTTGAAGTAAATGAACTAGTAACCAGCTCATTGAATTCAAAACTGCAGTAATGTACTGTATGTCCGTCCAGCAATATCTAAAGCTGATCCAACTAAGTAGGATGACCGTTACAAGAATCCTGAGGAGTAGAAACCAATGCATGGATAATCATGTCGAGTTCATCCATTAACTCCATTGATTTAAACATACAATTTTTGCAAACACTTACTGTATTTAAATCATTGGTGGAAGAAGAGCAACTCAAAATCTAAGCATTACCTAAATAATTTCAGCAGTAGGCAAAGGAGCTCAAACCAACTATATAGTCAGGGAAGAGAAAACAACTTCATAAGGAGGTGTAACGAATACCAAACCAGCTCTGTTTCTGCTGGTGTGCAGAAGAAGCGGAGAAGAGTTTCCATGCAAAAAAGAAGAAAAATCTAAAGTAAACCAGCACATGAACAGAACCTATGAATGCAAAATACTGTAATGCATAGACAGCAGTTGAAAACAATGTATGAACTCAACAGAAGTTATTCTGTAGAGAACACTTCATTTTGAGTGGTTTTAAGATTAGAAACAGAGCCTGTATTCACATAAAACATCACAATGCACCTGATATGGCCCTCAGATCACAATTGTTCAGGATGTGCCAGAGAAGATGAAGAGAAGGGAAACCAAAGGTAGCTGAGCTGTCACCTGTGGCTATATGTGGACAACAAGAACAAAGATCCCAGCACAAACAAACAAATAGCCTGATTCATGCTTCATGCTGCAGCAGGGTGTAAATCAGAACGCAGACATGGCAAGGTTTGATCTTCTTGCTTTCTTATTGGATGCCTCATGAATTGTGTAGGAAAGAATATACTGGGGGTTGAGGGGCTATTTGCATTTTTTTGGCAGTCTATCTCAGTCCTCAAAGTTTCCTTTACGATAACGAAAAACCATTAGCTGCTGTCAAACAGCCACGAAGAGAGATTATTTTTTTTATTGAAATAAGATTAAAATGATAAGTTTGACTGAGGGTTCCACCTGATAAAATATTTCAGCTCATAAGCGCAGTGTGGGCACAGGGATTAGAAGAGGGAGAGCAAAAAGGAGGGGGAGGAGGAGTAAAACAGAAAGAGGCAGAGAGAGAGGGAAAAATTCATAATGTATAATAAAACAAAAGGTGTCATGGGAAATAACAGTGATATTAAAATTAGAGTAAGGTGGGATCTATATGAAAAATGCAGATTTGAAAATGTAAATGATGACGAGGGAGATGAGAACAGATGTGGAACGGTGATAGAGTGAGGAAGAAAGGAAAGTTGTTTTGTGGCCTCGGAGAGACAATCTGCGACTTCACAGTGAATAAAATAAGGACACAATTAGGAGCAACAAAGAGGCACATCAAGGAGGTCAAAAATGATCAGAACTCAGAATGTAGCAGGCGAAACCTCAGAACAGGAACAAGTCAGCAAAGACATCTAAAGTAATTCAATTATCCCTGGATTTTCACATCATTACCCATATTTTAGCTACAAAGCCAAAATTTTATAAAATTATTTAAAGTCTTGAATCTGTGATGATCAAAAAGCTGGTATGTAATTTATACCAACACGTTAGGTATGCTGCACATATTGCAACACAGTTTCTAAACATATAAATTAGGTATCACACCTGATTTAAAAAAAAAAAAATAGAGAGAGAAATTACAAATATAAGTCCTGAAAAAGACAGGCTACTTTTTTCTTTTTTTTTAATATCCACTTTGTCCTTGCAAGGTTGTGGATGGCTGGTGTCAATCTCCGACAGTGGGCAAAAGCTGGGGTGCAACCTGCAAACACTGTCACTTCACCAGAGGGTTAGAGGAAGGACAGTTCTGTGAAAGTGAATTGCTTCAGTCCAGTTTTGGTACCTTACCAATCTTTTTATTTTTTTATTTCTTTTGATGAATTGCTGTTAAATACAGGAGACCCTCAATAGCAAAAGGCAAAATTGGAGAACTCGGAAATAGCCAAAATATGCAAATACTTTAAACCCCTGCTTTTGACTTTCAGATATTGTTTATCTACTGGAAACTGATATTGGGTTTGACACATCCTCTTTTTTTTAATTTGCAAACTTGTTTTCTAGTTTGGCACTATGAGTTTTGCCATTTAAATCTGTTAGTTTGTCTCTATTGTGATTGATAGCCTCGCTTGTGATGCACACTCCTTCTATAATGCAAGAGAATTTCTGACCTTGGCCCACATCTTGAGCATTGATCGACATGTAGCAGCTCTCTATGAATATGTCATCATTTACAGAGCTGAAGCTCCCATTGACCATCACAGATGACCCCTCCTTTATCCCCTCATCAGGAGAGAGCAGTGTCGCCCCTTTAGTGGAAAATGAAGGAAGAGTAAAAGGACCCCCGCCTTTGATATGAGCCTCCCTGAGGGGCTCTCCTGCTACTAAGGAATGTTAGAAGTTCAAGTTCCAGCCACTAGCCCCTGAAAGCTGACCTGGTCTGCCACATGTCCTCTGCAAGAAGCCAGCCAAGGACAAGGGCAGGCAGGGAATCTGCAACTAGTCAGAACATGAAGGAGAAACATGAAAGATCCCACTGACATGGGAAGTCACATTCAAAACGTGTAGAAACACATCTTTTCTAAGTTTTGAGAATGTTTTCCTTTTTCTTTCCGTAAGAAAAACACATTGATATTGTCAACTCAGTAGTTCAGATTTCTATCTGCAAGATGTCCATCTCTACTGTTTTTCACACACTGACAAACTGTTTTTATTTAAAAACACCAACATCATGAAGAGAAACTGCCAGTAACCCGTTGTGGCCCTGTTACTGCACTCCATATGCTTAATGAACCTTGGTAACCCCAGGTTGCCACAAGCAGTGGACAGTCGCGCAGATATGTGATGCCACTTAGTCCCAGTAATGCTTTAGTCGGTATCTGTGAGTGGTAGAGGCTCTTTACTCCAAACAAGTGCTTTTAACTGCTCGACTTCTTGCAGATAAAAAGGGAATATATTTTTTTGCCCATTAGCACTGCTATTAAGAGCTATTATTTGCTTTAACCATGATAAGTATCCACTCCCACATCACCCATCATTACTGTTATTATTCTGAGTCAATCCTGAAGGGCCACAAGGACATTTGGCAAGGTTTGACGGCTTCTCTGGATGAAAAAAAGAAGGAGTAGGGGAGAAGAAGGGATATTTAGCTGTTTATCCTTGGCATGGTAATAGAGAGGGGAGGAAGACGGTTGTGTGGGCAGAGCAGACATAGAACAGACTAATAACTCTTAATCTGGCGAGCATTTTTCATTTATCCACTTTAAATCCTTAGCTTGACACTGCAAAACAGGATTCAGAGGGAGAGGCGTGGAGCTACTATAAAGGATTATTGAGTTTGATATGCAGTTTCATTTGACCAGGCCACAGACAATGTCAAAGTAGGGTGTGGTAGACCGACGGTGGATGCCCTAACGATCACTAAACCCTCTGAGGGCCTCCAAAACACTTGAAAGAATGAATGACCCGTCTCGTTTTACCACATCCCTGATGTGTGCAGATATTGCTGAATGGGCAGGGAGTTACGTTGAGGAGCGGCTAGGATGGCACAGGGGCTGGCCTCACCTGTAATGGCATATCTTAGCCTCCCCATATTGATCAGCTCTGCCCCTGAACATTCGTCTGGGCTCCGGGCCGTGGGCTGCTGGGGCGCTGGCCGTGGATCTCGTTGCCACGGTGCCCTTGGTGAAGGCCGGTGTCCAGTGACAAAGAGCTCAGTGGAGGGAGTTAACGGATGGAAGCAGCTCCAGTCATGGGAGAACAGTGGAGACTGGATACATTGGTGGACCAGTACAGAAACACAATTATGTTTATTTTAAATGAATTCTTATATTAAAGGTTAATGTCATGTCTGTAGTAGTTAATTAGAATTAAAGACCTCAAATACATGCCTGTCTGCCAGTGTTATTAAAGCAAAAAGCCAAAGTTTTAATTAACTTTTCAACAACTTAGCAGTTAGTTAAAAAAGTAGATGAACAAAAATTTATAACGGGGAGAGTATTTGATGTCAGAGAGGTCAAATTGACTCTAAATAGCAAGAATAAGAGCAAAGAAGAATGGACACAAACATTTGTTTTTTTTTTGTTTTTGTTTTTTTAAGTTGGTTTAGGCTCTACATGTTACTTTTAAAACATTTTAAGTTGAATAATAATTGATCATGTAGCAGCTTTTTAGATAATGTCAGGCTATGAATTTGAAATCAAATTTTGCTGTTTCAGTTCACTGTGGTTCTTGTCATGAACTGTTTAGAGGTGTTTTTTTTTTTTTTTTTCATCCCCACGCATCCAGAAGTATCTGCATTGTTCACAGGAGTTTTTTCAGGGCTTCCTTGCCGCCACACAGAATAGTAGACACTGAAGAATAAATGCTAAAACATAGTCATACTTTGAGCACACAAGCTGTACTCATCAAAACTCAGTTCAGCTTCATTACCTTCTAGGTAATCTTTGAGTAACGTATATTGAATGTGACAGTAGGATTGCAGCAGGGAACAATTTTAATCTGTTAAAATATTTATAACCAAATAGTAAACCTGAGTAAAATAGTCACTGTATCTTTTTTTTTTTTTGTAAAGCAGAAATGAGTTTTATTTCAAAGCAAATTAAGAATACGTTTTAGTGTGTTTAATTTCAAAATATCATTTGTAATCATTGCGATAAACCATGGGTTCATATTTGTTTTCTAAATACAACCCTATATTTCTTCAGTAAAGTCCTCTCCCAGCTTATTTAAGAACAGACTGAGGATGAAAAACAAAGTTCAGCAGGTTAAAACCCAGTTCTCTATATTTGCAGAACTGGGTTCAGGCTTCACTCATCTACACAAAAGTACAAGATAACACTCTCCTGTACACCCTAGAGGATTGAGAGCAATATCTTTTCAGAATATCAGGATGTCTTTACATGAGCACATGCATACAAATGCACAGCAGAGCTGCTCTCTGCAGCGGCACTGTGTAAATCCTCCCTGTCTGCCGGTACTCCCTGGTGACCCCGTCTTGCTGCTACTCACTTGTTTTTTTGTTTTTTTTTGACACATCAGATGAATACGGGGGAAGAGTTGGTGGGAGGAGGTGGAGGAGAGCCAGTCATCCCATTGGGCGTCGTGTTTCTCACTCGGTTAACACCTCGCTGGAGAAACAGGATGCCAGCCTTGGACGCACCAACCTCTCAACCACCACCGGCACACTCGTTTCTACATCCAGCGACGCTCACGCTTCATGTTTTTAACATTCTTACCTTTTAAAGTGGCCTTTTAGTCTGTTTGGACTGTAACCTCGCTGCAATGACGTATCCTAACTTCTTAGTGCTTGGAATGTCTCTTGATGCTTTTTTTCCTCAGCTTTGCACTTGTGAGCTTGTCATGTTGATCCTTTGTCTGCTGGGTTTTGGCTCCAGTTTCACTTGTTGCTGAAAGATGCCTAAGAAGGAAAATTACCAAAACAATGCAAATTCATCAGAAACCCTGCAAATAAATTAAAAAAGGGTAGTTACAATATAATGTGTACACAGTTATTCATTTAAAAAGTGGCAAGCAATTCCGGTATGTTGAGGACGCTCTAACTCTGACACTTGGGAGCCCTCATTATGTGACCTTCACACCTCTAAATCAGCAACAGCATGAAAAGTTTTGAATGTTTCTTCTGAAGTAATATTGTTTTAAATGGTGTTTATTGAAATGTCTTGTTTGTTGTAGATCAGATGGAATATAGATTTCATTTAGTCTAATTTTATGGAGTCTGACATGCAGTAGAAAAGCCTCAAAACAATGAACCCAGTATTTCCTGTTTAAAAAGCTCCAATATTTAACAATATTTTATAAGTGCAATCATATAAAATATGATTGCATATTTTATATGATTGTGAACCACTCTAGGTTTGTTGCATAGATTGTATTCATGTGACAATAGAACTAAATATCAACAACAAATTTGATGAGCTTGGCTTAAAGAATTCCTTGTAGCCCATTATGACTTTCTTACCAAGTATTGATCAAATTTAATCAGAAAATGCAACGAAACTGACCAATTATATAAGTAAATGAAAACTGTTTGCATAGGTGAAAAAAAAAATGCTCATACTGTCAAAAGGAATCAGTTTAATAATAACACCAACTCATTTACATAAAGGTAACTGGTTCCTCTTTGTCACAGATGCAATCAGAATATCCATATGCTGCCACTGTTTATTCACATCAGTTTCCAAAAGTTGGATCCTTAACGGGAACGGTTGGAGGTAAAACTGTGCACTCTGGCAGTCCAAACTGAAGACATAGAAGGGAGGAGGAGATGATGGGGAGTGAGGGAGGATGGGAGGAAAAGAAGAGGAGGAGGGAGAAAATGGCACTTGATTGGTGACAAAAGATAACAAGAAGTGGCTGCAGGGAGCCTCCAGAACTCAGAGTGGTGTGAATAGACCCCATCTGGTTCCCTCAGAAAAATGCTGAGGAGACGCAGATAATAGGAGGCACACACACTCTGATGTACACAATCCCTCTCCCACCGACTTGTTCCCTCGCCGTGTTTGTCTCAGGCTCGGCCTGACCGGTCCCGGGTGGC
Organism: Alfaro cultratus; assembly: GCA_903066825.1. NCBI lineage: Eukaryota > Metazoa > Chordata > Actinopteri > Cyprinodontiformes > Poeciliidae > Alfaro > Alfaro cultratus. Next base: position 102,369 of record CAEFZX010016091.1, on the reverse strand, counting down.
CTCATCGCCTGGTCCAGGATCCCCCAAAGAGCTCTCGCCCATCGTCTCAGAGCATACACTTCAGCTAGACCAATTTAACGTGAGAAAACGTGAGGAGGGCGAGACGCCCTGTCCATCTGTGGCTGGTTGTCGCGTGGGGGCGAGCATAGAGGGGGCACATCGCTCTTTACTTTACAGTGGAAAAAAAATACTACATGGCATGTTTACAGAACAACTTAGAGGAACAGCTTCCTTTCTTGTGCTTGCCTTAAGTGATGTTTTTCCAAGTTTACTTCTAACATTAAGAAGATTCCTGCTCAATCCTTTTTCAGACTTTCTAAATATGTATTTGTTACTATGATGAAAACTGCAAATGATGTTGATGAAAGCCATATGCAATAAAAAATTAGAGATGGAGAGAACAGGATTTTATTTTTAATTTTAACAGGCTGGACATTCCAGGTGTTAATATAAAGCATAAATTTTCTAATTGCTCAAATAGCTTAACCTTTTTTACATTAACTAAATATTAAGGTGCAGAATTACCTTTGATGGGATTAATCAAAGAAACATAATCAAATCAATGACATAATCCACAATTCTAATACAAAGGTGTCTGGAAATGGGAAAGCAGCAGCAATTTTATAGGTTTTGGAGAATTTATTGGTAATAGACAAGATTTTCAAGTAAAGAGGCAGAACTTGCACCGTTCTTCCTGCATTCTTTAACTCTCTGAAATTTTATATTTCAACTTCTGGACCATGTGCTGACTGGTGGTGAATTAATTCTGAGTTTTGGTTGGTTTTAGTTAGTTTGTTTCTCTACCTGTTCATGTATTTATTGAAAATTGACTCCAAGGTCTCACAATCTGAATTTTAAGTGTTCTCATGCTATGACAGCCAAAATAATTTTGCCTAGATGCTGGAAAATCCACAAAGCTGTTCCTGCAAGTTGCTTTTGAAGGACATTTTGGTCCCAGTAACTGAGGGTGCAAACAAGTTTTCCGTCTCTTAAACTAAAAAAAGAAAAGAAAATATCCTCTTGATTGGAGACATATCCCATTCCTCCCACAAACAAGTCAATTATCAATAAATCTGATCACTGCTTAGTCACACATTGAACTAAAATCAGCTCACTTCACTACTGATGACTAGACTTGCTAAATAAAAAAAAAAGGAAAAGAAAAGTTTAAGCTTGGAGAATAAAATCTCAGTGTGCTTAGATCAAGGACAACTGCATATGAGGTATGAATATGTAAAATGTGTGTGTGTTGGGGGTGGGGAGATCAATGTGTCATTGCACCACACACACACACACACACACACACAGGGGGAATTGTGGGATTTTTGTGGCTGCTGTGTATAGCGAGAGCAACTGCGGCGCTGTCCACTTGCTGTGGAAAGTGTGTGTGTATAAAGATTATTTAATGTCCCCACTCCCCCCGTTCCTCCCCGTGTTAAATAATTCAGAAGCTCCCCTCATCGCTCTCATTATAAATATTTCAGCTGCGGTGACAAGGGAGCGCTCATCTTGTGCGACAACTGGGAGATATGTTCTGAGAGAGAAAGAGATCCACAAACTTCCTGTTTGTGCATCTCTGTGTTTACATGTCATTGCACCCTTTTAGCACTGGTATCATACGTTTGCCTATGTACATGCTCTGATCAACCATCCACCCTGAGAGGCACAGAAGGCCACTTTAGTTCTTCTCATTTCTCTCATCAACCAGTGGGCTGTAGGATGAAAGCAGCTGGAAGCTAATTCATGGTTCCATCCATACTCAGACACACAGTAAAACATCTGATTTCCTTTAAGCTGATAAAGAGACAAAGAAGGTAGGAAAAATGTTCGCTCTTCCCCTGCCAGTAAGTCTGATGTCAAAATAACTTTCAGCCTGTAATAAAGCCAGTGACCAACATAACTGATAAATGTTTCCTGGATGCAGCAACTGAAAATCCTCATCGATGAACCAACAGCGATGTATATTTTTTAACATAATTATTGTTCACAAAACATATTTATAATGTTATTTATTACATTCAGATACTTTTCCCTGCATCACAACATGAATATATTTATTTTTTTATCACATTACCTTAGCCAACAGATGTTTTCGGATTATAAGTGATGGAGCTACTCAGAGGGCATTATTTTGAAGAGGAAAATGAGTGAAACTACAGATTTGAATTTTTCTTTTGTTAATGGAATAGAATCTGAAAAGTGTGGTGTGCCTATGTATTTGGCCCCTTTCTACTCTGATACCGCAAAATAAATTCTTACCCAACCAATTGCCATCCAAAGTTACTTAATTAAAACATTTTATCTCAACTGTTCTGTAAAAGCCTCAGAGGTGTGTAGGAGAAAAACTGAGAAAACATCAGTGCACTGAAAATGAAACTTTGTGGCATAGATGAAAACAGCTTTGAACACACAGCATCAATGGAATGAAACATGTTAGAGATTGAATACTGAAAATACTGAGTGCTGAGAATGTTTTCCCATAATTCTTATCTATTAGATATGCTTAAATGACTTGCGGATTGTTACACTTTTGCACAAAGCAATTCTCTTGCATTTGTAAAGCACCAAACTGTTTTTATTTTGATCTTAAACTGATTCATTTACTAAGTCAGTGTTCAGATTATATATATATATATTTTCCATTTATTGTTCAACATTCAATCAGCTATTAAATGTACATGCAAAATAATTGCAAAAAAATTTGAAACTATACATAATATGATGTGTTTAGAGGATTTAGTTGTTGTATTTGTATGGAGTTAAAATGATTACTGCTCATATCCTGTTGGGCTGCATTACAGGAAGAGTTATGCATTTTCTCCCTCTCTTCTTTTGTTTTTCTATAACGTTATCATTTTAGTGATTGTGTGAGCCACTGGAGTGAGTGATTGTAGAGTATGGCTCCTGGGTTTGTTGTGGAGAGAAACAAAGGATTTTTATTTGATTTGATTTTTTCTTCTTGAGAGCAATGCACTGAGAGGATTTTCCTCCGACCACAACTGCCCTCTATCAGGCAAAAGGGATATGCCCCGCTGCAACAAACAAACACATAGATCACCGGCAATGATCTGAGAGGGAGACAAACACATGGGTGCACATCTCAGCATAGATGTGAGTGGCTTTTTTACATTATTTCAGCTTCATTTGTGTGGGTGTTTGTGTGTCTGTGGCTAGGGACAGATCTGTCCTCTAGCTGGCAGATGCCCAGGACAGCACAGCTGGGCCCCAGCCAGCCAGGAGGGGTCATGAGGGGCCCAAGATTTCCCCTCAGCCCCTCAAGGCATTTTTAGATTTTGCTTTCAGCAGCAGTGCTTGTACACATCTACACAATGGTATTGATGAAGACAAACATTTTGCTCCCACAAATCCGGGTCGCAGCATTTGGGGTGCGCTCGTCCCAGCGATCCCTTGTTTTCCGATAACTGATGATATCCTCTCTGCTCGAACACGATGAGGTCAAGTGAATGTTTGCAGCCAAACATCAATGCCAGCTGCTGAATCTCAGGCTCACAGATTTCAGGTCTTCATGTGAAACAGAAGTTGTGTGTGTTTTTATTTAAAAGGTTGAATAGTACTTTGATAATAAACATTGCACAATTAGATGTTTTAGCCTTTATTAATTTATTTATTCTTGCTCATTTGTTTTTAATTTTTTTATGGCATGCAGAAAAAAATATCCAATTCTGGTTAAAAAAGTTAAATACTTTGGAGAAAGACTAGCAACCCAATTTGGCAGAGAAAAAAACAAATGTATTTGTCTTTGGGAAAATGCATATTAAAAAGCCTCAGACCTAGACAGACATTTCCATGCAATATTTGATGTCATAGTTGTCATCTATTAAGAAAAACTGTAAAACGATTGGTTTTACAGTTTTATTCTGTTTCTTTAAACATGAGTTTGGAGATGCCTTTACTCACCCAGCAACAATCAAGGTTCAGTTCCCCAGTGTGGACATCAATGTGTTTGTGTGTGAAGAGAGAAAAATGATGTAGAAACATATTCTAAGATTATGCAAAATTGTAATGCTTACAGAGGAAAACTAAGGTGACCAACATCAAGCTTTTTGTGCCAGATAACCTTCAGATCTAAGATAAAGGTTAAAAAAATGTTTGTGATAGAACAGCATCATTTTATGAGGAGCATTATATAAAAGCAGTTCAGTTTGCCTTTATTTCACATAAAGCACACAAACCTCTGCCATCAAACCTGGGATAAAAACATAAAGAATGTGTTTTATGGGATTTGGACCGTCTCAAATGACCTTATCAGGTGAAAATATGATGATTATTCTGTGTGTTTGTGTGTTAAGGACGGGTAGAGACAAAGAACTGATAGGTGTTTGACTTAGTCACAGAAAAAAAATCTTCACACACAAATGACACGTCAATGTCACCTAGCGCTATTAGGCTCTGCTTTAACTGCCTGGCCGCTCAGGAATGGCGATATTGACCGCTCGAACGCAAGGTGGAATCTCTCAATGTGTCACAATCTACTTAGCTGTCTTCGAGTTGCTTACAAACAGGCATTGATTGAATGATCCCCAAGTCAAAATGGAACCAAGAAGTACTGCTAAGATATGACTGTACTGTACATGCATCTTTATTAAGCAGAAGACAGACAAAGGTGAGTTTTCTGCAGTCATCAAATACAAACTTTCAGCTTTTCTGTATCCTAGAGATAAATTTTAGAGTGAATCCATGCTTCAGATACAAGAAACAGAAATTAAAGTGCCACCGAGTGAGACTCTGTGTGTGTTTGGATTCCCAAAGGCCCGGATGGATGGCTTTAATTGTCGCTGTGTGACGCTCTGCTCACTCTTTCTTTTCCTTCAAACCAAATGAAGCGCCAGGATTCGTTTTTCAGAGGCGTGCTGTGAGCAGGGAAGTTGTAATTCACCGAAGGAATTACAGAACGGAGCCAGAACACAGGTAATAAAGCTGCAGGTGGAGCGCTTTCAATCTAACATAATTGTCACAATTATCACATGCAATTTGGAAGATATTATTTGAAATCATTATTATCTGTATTCTGTTTGTCATTATGTTATTAATTGAGACTGTTTTCCCGAGGTCACAGTTGTTGATGTAGACATAACATCCTGACGACTTGCAGACTGAGAGCCGCGGCCAACAAAAACCTTCCCCTTGATCTCCATTAGTAGCCTTGGCAGTCAGTATGCAGGAGAGAAGGTGCACTGTGTGTGTCTGAGAATGTGTGCGTGGGTAAGGGGGTGTGGGGGTCCCTAATTTGCACATATGGAAATGCTTTTTCTCACTGCGCCTCCTTCTCTGTTGTGGCCAGATGGAATTAGAGAGTGCTCAGAAGCCGTGAAGGCAAACACATCAGAAAAAAGAGGAGACGGGGGAAAGTGGGTGGGAGAGGGGGAAAAGACAGGAAGGATGAAGGAAAGAGAAAGAAAGGAATGGAAAGTTGCTGGTTTTTCCACCTGCTGACTGTAGAACGAAGCGCAGGGAAGCAGCTGTTAAAGAAGCACACCTAAATGTAACCAGAATAATAACTCCCGGAATGAGCTCACATGTCAAAAGTAAGTAGGGACGCGGGGGTTGTTTTGTGTTACAAATAAGGTGCTCAATATTCTCTTGGCCCAAGACCAACTTCCTGCTCTCCCCGTTGAGTTTGACATCCATGTCTAATAATACAGTGGTAATTAGACGATGCATTGTTGTGGAGCATCAATGAGTTCCAATAATACCTCTGAGTCCCTATGAAGGGGAAACGAGGAAAAACGACTCAGTCTGTCCTCTACCACTGAAAGAGAACTGCTAGCAGATAAATAAAGACAAATTACAGCAATAAATGAGACGTGCATTGATTTGAATCAATGCAGGAGAAGTGCCAGAAATGACAACGTTTGGAACTGCTATTGCTTTGATGTAGAGACAAGTAAAAATCAATTATTTTCTTTTGTTACATTAGGAATATTTTCATAACAAGCTAACCAGTTAGTTTAACAGTCTTATAGACCCATTTCTTACTTATATATACTGTATATATTTAGTATTCCCACACTAAATTGAATTTCTTCTATCTTCACTTCATTCCATTGGTGGAATTAACAACATGTCTTTCTTAGTTGGTTGAAGCCTGGAAGACATTGACCAACTGTTTGTTAATTTGCTGTGGAACGTGTTTGAGATAATTAGGAGATTTGAAATACATGGATCAAATGAGGCAATAGCAGTCTGGGATTTGGAAAACAGACTTTTTTTTTTTTTTTTTAAATGTTTCCATCAATTATTTTTCAGTTATATTCCTGTTATTTGTTCTGACTATTTCAGGTTACCAACCATTATTCTATTTAGCTTGCAAAACAGTAAGACTGTAAGCAAATTAGACTGTGAAGACTGGTTAGTTTTTATGTGAACAGACTTTAATTTTCCAATTCAATTTACATTTTTTGACTGTTTCACAAGGTATATTCAGCCTCACGGAGATGATTTACCTCCTAACAGAAAAAAAAATATTATTCTGAGCTACAAATGTCTGAGTTAAATCAAGCATTCCTTTATTGCCTTCTTGTTAAGTTGAAACTCAGAGAAACTTTTTAGACTATGTTGTTCTTTTTTTTTTTTTTTTTACATTTTCCATTCATTCTGCAGCTCAGAGTGAATAACCTGACACCTTGTTTGCATCAGTGTGAAATTTCAAGTGACTGTGGTCTGGAGGAGCATGTTAGTTCTCTCAGCAATATATTATTTTAACAACTGATGTACATCAAATGTAAGTCTTTGCCATACAAAACTAATCCTCCGTTGCAATAGGCTTTGTCAGAAAAAGAGCCCATGTTGTAAACACCCAGTTCAAGTTCAGCATGATTAGCTCCAATCCAAGACCCTCACTGAGTAAACTTCTGGTTAAGAGTTCATGTAGATCCTATTCCAAACCTTCTGTCTAAATATGTGACAGAGGTTCTCTGATGTTCCACAACTATTTAACACCAGATTTGTTGTTGTTTTTACACTCTCACCCAAGTCATATCCTCTATCAGCCCTTTAGGCCCCTTCAGCTCCAGCCTCAGTCCCAGTATCAGCTCCAACACAGGCCACAGCTGCTTTGTATTTGCCCCTCTTTTCTCCTTCGAGCCGAGTTGTTTCAGTTCTGCTGCCAGGGTCATAATTAACATTTCAGCTTGTGATGGAAAAGGCCTGCGAGCTCTCCCTCCGTCCCTTGCTCCGGAATGAGGAAACTCCAACAGTATTCACATAGTTCTAAGAGGGGGTGTTAAACATCTGATTAACACTTTCCCTCCCAGATTTTCCATTTAAACTTTTAATGAGGGGATGCATGTGCAGATGTTTGTGTTTGTAGTTGATCCATGTGCTCCTGTTAACCTTTCATCCCTCTCAGTAGTTCAGACAGACTCTCTTAAATAAAAGAAAAACAGACTAATGAAACATCCAACTACGTGAACAGAATGAGACTTCACTTCCATATGAACTGCTGATGGTTTAAATGAATCCAGAGCTTCGTTTTGCTCTTGTTTCGCTCTCAGATTACTGTCAGCGATGCTGGTGCCAGAACCTGTCGGAGAGTTTGTCTTCACGCTAATTTGCAATTGTGGATATTATATTTCGACACAGCAATGATGGATGGTGGCGAGCCAAACATTGCAAGTATGAGCTGACTGCTGCCTCAGCTAAAAAGGAGAATTGCATAAATTTTTAAGGTGTTCCTGCAACGTGTTGTGCTACGTACATAAAAACATTGATTACTGCTTGTAAAGAGGAGAATTTCTGTCAAGTACAGTGGAAGGGTTACATTAGCAGATATAACAAGTAGGAGTGGCTAAAGCAGAAATGTAAATAGTATATATATATTTAGCCTTATCATATTTGCAGAGTTCCTACAAGTTCTGCACCTGAATTTATCATGAAGGATTAAATGTTCTGGCCACAATTAGCTTTGTTTATGTTTTTACCACCTATGTCATTACTTGCGCAGTATGCATATGCTTAAAATGAACTTTTTAAAGTTAATTACAGTTAAATTTTTTTTATATGCAAATACGCCCAAATTATATCATATGATGTATTTTACTTTGTCACAATCTGTCTTTTGCAATATCAAACTCCTGAAAAACGATTAAAAATTACCTTTAATTTAACAGGGAATTAAGGTTGAGCTTCCTAATGTAGACTAATGAGAGTGATGCATTAATTTCACCAGGTCACCCAGTGCTGCCAGAGCCATACTTGCCTTAATTGCATTTTTCTCTTCTGAGGTGCTGAAAGAAGCACTGGAGTCAACGGTCAAGCGAACAGCAGAAGAAACAGAGAAAACAGAGTCTTCCTGCAGCTGACACACCAGTATTAAGAAATAATTGAAAATGCAAATGAAGGTGTGAATGAAACATTAGTGCACTAATTAACTTGGACTTTATGTTTGGTAATCAGAACAGGGATTTCTGGAAACTTGTTAATGACAATGTTATCTGGTCAGTTTTGTCTTTTCTTTTGTAAAGAAAAGAGGAACCTATTGTCTCACAAATTCGTCATCTTTCCTTCACCTCATATTTTCTCTGACTCAGTTTTTTTTTTTTTTTTTTTTCGCTGGCAGATGAGGAGCCACCGGCACTGCTCATCTTCCCCCGATTGGCTTACCTGGAAGGTGGCATGTAAGGTTAATTGGGAAACGAAGTTGAGAGAGTAATTAATGCATTTGTCAGCAGTGTCTTTCTCTGAGCCTGTAGCCGTCACGCAGCAGTCAGGCCGATTCTTCTCGGCCGGTCTCGCCAGGCTGTTCTGGTGCTGCTGGTGAGATGCTGCTCTGATACAGTGAGCGAGTCTTGGATGCACAGCAAGGCCATTGTTTTCAGGAGAGTGGGAGGATGGCAAAGTCAGTCAACTTCACATTAACCAAAGACAAAAGATTCAGGAACCTTCCAAATAAGTATGGAATAATTATTCAAATGTATAACAGTTCTAGAGCAAAGCATGACTTAAAAAAAAGTGCTTTTGGATCAAAAACAACATTTTAAGAACATAAAGATAATAAAAATGCTCTCAACTGGCAAAGACTGGTAGACACATCAAAGGTATCACAAAATGGGTTTCCTCATTCAGCAATATACGTAAATGACACCTTTTGTGATTTTGCTGATATTTGTTGAAGTTTTTGATTGTAATGTAGCTGGATACTTTATTTAACTCTTAACTGTCACCCCCAAAACAACAACATGTAAATCAATGGGTCCATGAAGATATTTAAGGGGTTAAAAGAAAGAATTACATGTTTCACATGAGTGAAAAATTAAAGCAGCGAAGTAACCAAAGTTGCAGAGCATGGAAATTCAGTATTTCCCAATACTTCTCAGGGTTTCCATTCTTACAAGAAGTGTTCAGTTTTACTGAAGTTGGATTTGAGATCCTGCAGTGTTTGTGCAACGTTTTTTTTTTTTGAGTAAAGCAAAAATTTGCTGTTGGTTGTGAAGAAAAAACTTGCCTAAGAATCCCATCATGGTTTGTACAGACCCATCCTAAAACTATTCAATAAACTTCTTCATGTCAACTACATATTGAAACCAAAGAAAAGTCCTGTACAAAGATTTTATTGGGATGTTGACTCTATTCAATTCCTCATTTTAGCTTACAACTATTTTGGTCATCAGAACAAAGAACTTTGGCATATTCTAGTTGAGCCTATACATGAGTTTTTGTCAACAGTGACGTTCTCGTCACTCTCCCATAAAGCTTTGACCAGCTTTGAATGAAGAGACTCTTCTTCTCAGCTACTTAAGCTTTTAACTCTTTCAATGTAGTTTTAGGTGGCCTAGTGGCCTCTCTCACTTGTCTCCTCCTTCTACTGGGATTAGTTTGAGAGGACAGTCTGATCTCGGCAGATTTACCGGGGCGATGTGGATTCAGGAGGTAAAAGTTCGTCTTGTAGCAAAGCGTGGGTTGCTGGTTTGAACCCTTGCTTCGTTTGTCTCACTCATTTTGTCCTTGGGGAAGATACTTCAACCACTATCCATGCGTGAAGGTGTGAGTGAATGGGTGAAAAACTGAATGAATGAATGTAGTATGAAGTGGAAGTACAGCCTATATTCCTTCTTCACATGTGCCATATAACGTTCATTCCTTGATGACGGATTTAACTGAACCCAGAAGGATGTTCAGGGTCTTATACGTTTGTTTGCACTCGAAAGGGCAAATATTTTTTATTTTTTATTTTAAACAAGCATAAAAAAATGACAGATGATAAAATTCAAACATAATCAGGCGTCTTACTACATCAACTCAGCTACAACGAATCTAATTCGTGGTGGATTACAGTAATGTTTTAGTAAATTTGTTGCTCTACACCTGATAACATATCTTGATAAAAATCTTTAAAAAGGTCAGAAAATAACAGAAATGAACTAAAATAGGTTGTATAAATGTTGTATTATAGAATATTTGCACAATGTTCACAGAACTGTAACATTCTGTCTCCAGATTCCTGGTTGATCACCTTCATCTGACATTTTTAGAAATATGACAGGTGATAGATAACATTGAATACATGTATGCAATAGTGAATGTGGGAAGCATTTCTTATATTTTACATAATGTCTCAGGGGAAAATGAACAGAAATGATGATTGCAGGATCTACTTTCACTTTGTTTGTTTTTTATTTTTCTTAAATAGGTGCTAATACTATAGTTAGTTCAAGGAAGCAAAACTTATCATGACATAGATATCCAAACAAAAACTGCTTCAATATGTCTGCTTTCCCTTTTTTTTTTTCTTTTTTTTTTGCTGTGTTAATCCATGCGATGAAAGGGACCTCCCGTGTTTGCCGGCTGCAGCTGATCGAGGATTCCTAATTCACCAAGTCCCACTTGGAGCAGATTAATTATAAATGAATGATATGGAGCAAACCCTCGCGGCCTGAGGGAGATGCTCCCTATCCTTCCTTCCTTCCTTCCTCTACCATGAAATATATATGCAGCTTAACTCTGTTATTAATAACATATTTATAAATGGATTATTGATTTTTTTTATTTTTTTTTTTTATGTACAGACGTTTATCTCTAAACAGAAAACTCAGTTCGAGAGTTGATCAGGGCGTTTTATGAGAATTTTTAACTAATGTGTTGAAAAAGCTTTAATTTCTGGGAGTGTAGAAGTCTGTCATTGTGACAGGAAATGCAAGAAAAATCAAAACTGGGACGAATAGAGTATAAGTAAACAGGTGCTCTGAAACAAATGAATTAACAGAGAGCTGAGAGTGACTTTGTTTTCAATATTAAACTACTTTAAAATAGAAAGAGGAATTATTTGCCTTTTCAGTGAGTGTGTTACACATTCGAAGAAGAATCAGTAATTTCTGTATATTTCAAAGACTTTCTTTTATGGAAAGACAAGTAACCACATCGATATGAAAATATGCATTGAGGGCATGTAAAAATCGAATTTATTGTTCATCTAACATAAAATCACTGTTAATCAATTTAAATAAATGAAAATGAACGTATAGATAATCAGAGTACAAATAAAAATTATTCAGGGAAATAACTAAAATTAATTAACGTGATATAAATCTGACATTTGACAAACACTCAATCCTACAGTATTCATCAAGATGTCTCTCAGAAGACTAAAGGAAAGTATGGTTTCGTTCTAGATTTTAGTGTGTGCTACAATCTAAAAAGGAAATGCACTTGCTGGAACTTTGCTTTTAGATGCCTTGAGTAAATTAATTGTACTTTTTTCCCCACAAATGTTACATTTAGATGTTAAAGAGTCCTGTAATTTCTTAAAAATCTCCAAGATTTTTTACTTTGTCCATAATAAGTAACTTATTACTGACATTTTTTGTACTGAACCCTGCAACATTGATAAACATGAATAAATCCATTCAACAAGACAAGTTTACTTTTCAAAATGATTAAAAGAAACTATTGTATTTCACAGTTTTAAATGTTCTAAACAAACAAAATAAAATCTGACTTTTAATATTAGTAAAATCTGTAATCAATAGACAATCACATACTTTATGTCTGCATACAGTGGCTGCTTAAAAATTGAACTCAAATTCTTTTTTTGCTCACACAGTGTTGGGCAAGAAAGCTAAATCAGATTCTGATATGTTGCTTTACAAGCAAAAAAATAACTTTTGCATTCATTTGAAAAAACGGAAAAAGAGGAATGTGGGTTTGTTTAAATCTAAAGCCCAATGAAGCCAGTAAATTTCTATCTGGAAAAAAAAGAGTTCTTATCGGTGAAGGTCAAAGGTGAATTCCAGATTGATGTTCTGATTGTAACATGAAAAAACATGCGCAATCCCAAATCCCAAATGTTGTATTTTTTACTCTTTATGATGCATGTTTCCTGCTCTGCGGTGTCTCCTGGAGAGATGTTTCTAATCTCAATGTGGCTTCCTGTTTAAATAAAGATTAAATTTAACCTTTTTTTTTTTTACAGTTCCACAGTGACTCACTAAGGAGGAACTGGTAGTGTCAAAGGCAAACTGAGGACAGAAGTAATCAGATCAAACAATCACTAATCAAGACCAAACCAACAGCTGAAAAAGTTGTTTTTATTCTGGAAACATTTTGTGCGTACTCACACATCACTGACAATGGTTGTTTAGGTATAAACCTGGCTGTTTCAGTGCTTCCTTCCAATCTAGCACAACATTGTAAGATCACAGTAAATGGGAAATTTAAACACCAGCTGCACAGTCATTCACACACCGGACTGTTCAAGGGATGTGATGACATCTATATTATCCGGGAACCACATTTAAATTTATTGGACTGATTTAAACAAGGAAACAAAGGCAGTCAATTGCTCTTTTTCTCCACACTGTGCATTTTCATTACAATCACTCACTGCTGACGAAGCAGTCAAACTGAGAGGACAGGATCAACACCTACACAGATCAACATCTTCATTTAATCCAAAATAAGGCAGTGGTCTGTAGAGCCGTGCAAAAATTAAAACAGGTTAATCGACATTTTGACTTGGCAATTTTTCTGATAAATATCAATGTACATCATCATTTGGATGATCTTTAGTCCTTACAATGCATGTTTCCTGCATCATAAGGATGTGTCACACTGTTTCTTGTTTTACCATGTATTCAACCATACCTAGGGGCCTACAAAACCTTGTTTTGGAAAAAGATACTTGATGACTGACACTATGTTACCATGATGTGGATCATTTTGTATAGTCTGTGTATATTGGAATGAAGGATATACAATTCATAGTGCTCTAAGAAAAACACCCAGGACAGGCTGGGATTCTGCAGGAAGAGACTTATTGGACAATGGAACCAATCCATCTTTATTTACATAGATTGATCATTAAACATGTTCAATGAGAGAAAAACCCAACAAAAAACTAACAAAGACTGTAATTTAACTATATTAAGATGATAAATAATGATGGAGAGGATTAAATTAATCACTTATTGGAAGAAGAAATACATGTACAAAGTTATTTTCTTTTATGGATAATCCTTCTCATTGATTGTGTGGCACCCAGAAATAAAAATGTGTCCGATTTTATGAGTTATGTTCTGTCGTCAATGACACAACCCACATGAGGGGTTTCTTCCACCCAATTTGGTCTAAAAATACAGCCAAAAGTGAGATCAGTGTCAGAGTAATTTGATGATAATCTGTGAATTTTTTCACCTGACGGTGCACAGTGACCAAATGGCTCAAAGATCAGAACACTGACCCATTGGCCCAGTGAACCCAATGGGTCTTAACTCCTTAGAGACCCTGTGGTCAGTTCTTAAATGACAGCAGACGTTGAAACAAACAGTTTAACTTCGGTGTTTACGTCATGAAAGTATTAGAGAATTTTCAGGTAGAAAATAAAGCGACTTAGTTTCCAAGCTTCTGCAGCAGAGTGTCAGCCTTTGGGGATTTACTTCCTCTAAATGTGTGTTGTATATTTACATGCCAGTGTTTGTTGTCTTTGGCATGTGTATCAGTGTAGAAATGTTTGGGGTGACATGACTCTGTCACTTCTGTCACTTGTGACAGACGTGTGCAGCAGCAAACATACTTCTCACTCGCTGTTGTAAATCCATTCCTGCAGTCACACTGTGGGGGAACCGACTGTATTTTAGGAAGAAAAATGTTGATTATGTTGCATACATTAGGATTTTCTTGTTAAGTGAGCAGTAGTCACAATTAAGGCTGATGTTGATGATGGGAAAAAATTGGCTGTTAAGTCAGTGTAAAGTTCTTTAAAGTGATGGAAATTTAACTGAATTTATCTGGTCCTTGTGTGTTCGGAGACTCAGAGCAGCTCTTAGCTCATTAATGTAAACACTCTACTAAGCACAGGTTCTGCAGAGCTGCACCACTGACTCCACCAAATCCTCCGGGACACCGACCGACATCTCTGCCTTGTTACGCAGCTCTTTATCCTCCTCTGTCTCTCCTCCTCTTCATCTGTCCCCTCAGGCTTTGCCTCCCCTCAGGCTTCACCTCCTCCATCATCACTTTTGCCCCTTCCCCCCCCTCCCTCATCCTCCACCTCTCACCATCTCCGTCATCTTTTTTTTTTTTTTCCAACATCTGCCAGCACTTTCTCGGCTGCACACGAGTGAGCCCTCAGAAGTTTACACTGCGGCGCTAAATAATAACCACCATATGCCATTTAGTCTTTACAACCATCGAACTTTCATCCAGAGTGATTTAAAGCCAACAGGCCTGCTGTTGAGAGCATTTCATTGTGCCATATAGTTCATGAGTTTAATGAGCTGTATTAGGAATTGTCTGCCAGGATTGAATTCACATGTTGGAGTTGTTATGTTCAGAAATGGAAATAAGTCCATTCAATCCCCCTTTCTGAGGTCAAAGGAAAACGGATAAAATAACTACATAAACAAGATTAATTAATGTAACTCCACACATTCAAAGTTTAGTGCAGTTTCTTTGTAGATTTGTGTTTTTTTGTTAATAAGCTAATGATTTTACTTCATCAGGATTGGGTGACTCAGTGCTTTGATTCTCTCTGAAGCTGTTAAGTAGCATTTTTGCTTCAGGTCAACTTTTGTTTTTCTCCAAAAACCCATTGTTGCTTTTTTGAGATGTTTTAAAGTGTCTTATCAATTTTCTTAGCTTAATGCTTTCAAAAGACAGGTTCCTTTTATAGTTTATCATTATTTGCAGCAAGGTGTCAATCCTAATCTTTCTGCTCTCTTTTAGCCTTTTTTTGTCCTCGTTTCTCAATGGATTCCCATTAAAAGTAGCAATGTACTATCATTAGTCTAGCAGGTCCTGTACCTCATTTAACTGCACTAAACTAAAATCCAACAAACTAACTACTGCATTTTTGACATTTTGAGCACATGACTCGCAGATTTCATAGTACATGTTAGTATGCACTATGAAGTACTGCTAATTATAACTAATCCACTCAAAGTATGGTGTTTTATCAAGTCCAGAGGACACCATAGCACTACACACTACATTCAGTTACTCACCCATGCTATCACACACTGATGGTGGTAAGCTACTACATTGTAGCCACAGGTACTCTGAGGCAGCCATCCCGAGGGGTTTCAGATCACCACCAGCAGAACAGGCAGAGGATGCATCTTATCCAAGGACACAATGATAGGGAAGGATGAAGATAGGGCTCGAACCAACATCCTATTGATCACAGAACGAAGTGCTACCACCATCACCCAAAGTATGACTATGTTAGTTGATGTTACCATTAAAAATTCATGTGGCCCTCAGAGTGAAACTTTACTTGCAATTTGTATGGCTGTACAAAAAACAAAACAAGTGAATTGTTTGAAATTATGCAGTTACAAAAATATATTTTATGCAGCTAATATAAAGTCTTGACGCCACTAAAATAAAATGACTAAATTATCTTAAGTGTGAGTTCAATATGTTTATCTGAAGCTTTGTAGCAGGATTGCTCTTAAATAACTGAGGAACACATTTATAAAAGCCAAACTGAAATAGGAATCATATTGAAATTTATCTCGATGTGGCAGAAATCTTTTTAGAAAAGATGGCAAAGTAAACAAAAGTTATTTCCATTTTATACATAAGTGGAGTATCGCATGTCAAATAGTTTTTCATCAATGAAAAATAAATATTTTTAGGTTTGAAATTGTCCTATTCATTCATGGAATACCAGTAAAAACAAGAGCCAGACAGAGAGTCCAGAGAGTTTCTAAGTTTCTGGTCTTCTGTTTGTTTGTTGTGGAGGACTATAAGCCGATCAAAGGAAGGTGGGTGTAGGCTGTAGTCGCTGGTTCTTGACAGCAAGTGATCGTCTCAGCTTTGCTCTAAAGAAAGCAAGGGCTTTAATTTATTCCCTCTCAACTCACGCTCTCTGTGTCGGCCTGAGTGTTGTGGAAAGTGCTCAGATCATATGTAAAGCTGTTTTATGCTAATGTGTGTCTGTGAGTGTGTACGCACGTTGTTATAGATGTGTCACACTGGCGTACACAAACTGCATCAGAGCCTCTCCACCTGGATGACACCTTGTGTTGCTGCTGCTTCTTTTCCTTCCACCGATCCAGACAAGGTTTAGGACAAATGGAAGGTAAGAGGAAAATTAACCTCCTGTTGGTGACTAAGATAAATGAAGATGTTTGTAAAGTCTAAAGACTGAAAACTAAAGCTATATGTTCAGACACAGTGATTCTGGTTTCGGTCTCCATGAAACCAGATTAAAACTGGTCTATGCATGTTGGAGCTGTAATAATGTGCATGGACACTTTTGGTATAAAGCAAAGTATTTTCATAAAGTCAAGTTCTCTCTTTTTAATGAACTTTAAAACAAATTTCTTTGGTTCATTGTCTTCATGCTTGCTCCATATCACTGTCTTTGCTTTTGCGCTCTTCTCCCACACATGGTCTTAGTATCATTGCACCTTGTTTCTGTTTACTCCTTCAGTATATGTTTTGGTCTCTTTTCATCTTGATGCACTCTCTATATTATCCAGGATCAAGTATTTTGTTTTTCTGCCATTTTTTTTTTTCAAACTCATTTACCACCTCCACCCACTTTGCTAATTTAATTTTGACTGCAGATAGTTTTAACTTCCCCTTGTCCATCTCTGAAAAAAGGTTTTCAGATCCTTCATTTTATGATTCCTCATGACCAACATACAACTGCATCACTTCAGCTTCTGTCCTTCCTTCTACCCTACCTATACCTTTTCATTTCCTTTCTTTTCTCTCATGTTATTTTATTTTCCTTCTTTCTAACTTGAAATTGTTCCAATTGTGCCAGAGTTCCATCACAACTGTGGCACAAAAGATCACACCACTACAATCAAACAAGAGACCAAGATAGTTGAACTTCTCTATTGGGTCAAAGATTTACCCTGAACCTCATAGGAGCATTATTTTGTTAAGTACAGAGGAATAACTGATTCTCCTTCCTGTCTCTTCTTGTTGTAGACCTGTTCATAGCACTCTGAATATCATGACCAAAAAATGCCAACCAGAGCACATCATTACCATGAGCAGAGACAGGACCCCGATGTTTCCAGACCAGACATCTGTGTCCACCATAAACAGTGTCCAAGACAAGATGCAGCTCTGGTATACACAATGCTTTCAACCATGTTCCGTTAAAGATAAGGTTTTTCAGAAACACTCATAGAAGAGCCTGCCTTACTTTATAGAGGGTGACAAACTAACCATCTCTATACATTTTATGGAAGGAAACTATAGAGTTTTTGTTTTAAAAATGTGTCAACTGCTAGTTAAGTGTTTCAACACTAAGTAAGGCAAAGTTTGGACCTATTACCTTAGGAAACTCAGCAGCTTCCTGGATCCTAACCCAGTTAAGCTAAATAAAAAATGCCACAGAGAGCATTACTGAAAGTGCCAGCTTTCTTCACAAGCCAAATCACAAATGTGTGTTTTGATTCACTTGGAGAGGGCTGAAGTGACCAGGCGTCTGGCGGCTGTGAGGTAGTGTTAAACACCATGTGAGGGAAACATCAAGGCCTTTAGCACTCCGTCTGTTGACCACTTGGCCAAAAAAATGCATCTTTTTGCACTCTGTCTTTCTCACACCTCTCAGCAATGTGATACAATCATTTTTTTATTTATTTATTTTTTTTTTTTGGAACTGATCCTTTTATTAAACTACATAGAGGATTTGGAATATTGCAAAATACATCATTAAAAAATTATTCATATAGGACTAAGTATCTCCAGAGCTCACTTAAAGTATACAGAGCCTGAGAAGTTTTCCCAAGCTCATTTTCACAGTTTTCCAAATCAACAAAAGTGGTTGGAAGGAGAATTCCTGATTTGCAGCATTTATTTGAAGAAGCTTTGAGAATGGTGGGCAGATGGAGAACTCTCCGCGGCTGCCATTACAAAACATTTAGAGGCCGGCTCGCCAAGTTAGCGCCTGGTCTCAGACATTTGTTTACTGAGGAATGGTCCGATGTAACTGTACTTTTTCCTCAATGCATCTTGGCACCACTTTGCTTTGGAAAACCCTGATTTACACTCAACACACTGGTCCTTTTGTGCCCTGATTTTTACACTTCTTTGTCCAATTCAAGGGCTTTTCACAGGGATGCTGAGCTGTTTTACTTTAGTTGTCTCTTATCTTTCCCTTTGAATTTAATTTCCAGTTTAAGGAGGTTGAGGCATGAAACATTTTACAACAAACAATAAAATCAGGGTCTGCCAATTGTTCTGAGAAACATGCAGCTCATTCATAATGATCACTTTGAGTATTTTATTCTTGCCGTTTTTGACCTCCCACTAATCAGACCATTTATTTTGACTCAATTTGAGCTTATGTTGATTTACCAGTGCTAAAATAGATTACGAAACAAATAGAATAAAATATATTCTACATTTGCTTGGATTTAATTTTAAAGGGAAAATCTTAATGATGACTCTTGCACTGCTTTTCAAATGTGTTATGATAAAGTCACATAGTCATTTTGGTTATGTGGATCATGGTGAGTGTGGCAGGGTTTCCACTCACTCTGAAATGGAAGTGAGAAATGTGGGTAAAATACAAATAAAAAGTTGGCATCATAAAGATGTTTGTTGATGTCTAACTTTTTTTTTTTTTTATAAAAGTTTTGATTCATCCATTGTGCCTCCCAAACCTGATTCCTTGTTAGGTTAGCTTCAGTTTGGATGGGAAATGTAATCTAAATTGTCAATTTAAATTACATTTCCCATTTTCTGGGCAATGGTTAAGCAGCTTGAAGTAGTCATAAGAAATGTGCCCATGGATGTTGCTTCTTTGGATAGCAAAGAAGCAACTACTTGGATTCCTACTTGTATTCAGTAGGAAGAATATTTCAGTGTTGAAATCCAGGTTTCAACTTTTCATCCGCAAAGAATTAATTACGCTTCTTTTAATTTACACAACTTTCAGTGCATCTCTTGAAAAGTCAATTGAACCTTACAAATTATCTGCAAAGACATGCAAAATAGGAGAAAAAATCCGAAAAATGTTATCAGGTAACCGTTATCAATATCTAGGAACATTAAGAGTTATTTTCATACCAACGTAAAAGAAGCTCAGAGGAAATAATACCTTAATTATATCAGTAATGTTTTAGAGATAATATCTCTTTCATTTTAAATTTAAACTTGGTGATTGTGTGCAGTCCATCTTTCATGATTTTTCTGAACCAGGATCCTGACCAGACTCCAGCTCCCCAGTACTGGAACCGGATGATGTGCCAATTATGCCTGAGGTGTGTGCAGGGTTTTGGTCTCAGAGGTCCATGCACCACATCCTGCCGGGCTTCATGCATCATTGTGAGAGATTGGCCATCGGGTGATGAAGCATCCATTCAGCCCTTCCTGGGGCCTTCCTTTGGCCCCTCCCTTCTTCTAGTGACACACTCACACAGTCGGACATGAGAGATTGTCGCAGAAGCTGCAGGGTGCTGGAGAAAAACTCCACTTTAATGCATTTGTGAAATACACAAACACTCTGAGAACAAGTCAAAGCAAAGCATAAAAGGCCTTTTTGCACTATCCTGCTTACTTTGTCTGTCTTTTTAGATCACTCACCCAACAAAAATTGGTATTCGGGGCTTGCATGCTTTCTTATTCTATCTGATGTTAAATGCGATAAAACAAAATAAAAATTTTACCAATGGGGTAGAAAAAAAATGCTTAATGACATACATCTTTTTGGAGTATGACACCTCCATCTTTCCATCCTACATCCTAGGCTCCACCTCCACAGCATCCTCAAATGATGGTCAGGAGGGGTGGGGTGAGGGTGGCTGACATTTTGTCATCTGCTGAATGCTGAGGTCCCATTGGGGGGCTAATGAGTGCCATCATTTTTTAGTAATCAATAAATCATGCCTTATTGATTTCTTCTTCCTCTCTCTCCCTCTCTAAACCAGCTTCTGTTCTCTGAATGCCAGAGAACAGGAAGGGGAGAGGGGTGGAGCAGTGGAGGGGCAAACAGGTGGGAATAAGGGATGGCGCTGAGAAGAGGGGGGATTAGTTGGATGAAAGAGATGGATGGATAGATTAATAGAGAGCGGATAAGGGACACGAGGTTGGAAAAGAAAGTACACAGTGGTGGTTACATTGCTGTTGACCTATAATGATTGATTTTTGCCCTTTGATTTAAAGAACCATAATAAAAATATTGGCTGCACACAGGACCCATTGGTTGACTGTAAGATCTGTTTGCCTTCATAATAGCTTCTTTCTCAAATTGTTCTGGATATTACTTTATCCAACCAGAACATTGGATTAGTTTGACTAAAGTTTTCACTAAATCTCAAATTAGGGCTCACAGAAGTTTACAGATCATTGTCCCACACACTTCATGCT
Source organism: Alfaro cultratus (assembly GCA_903066825.1). Lineage (NCBI taxonomy): Eukaryota > Metazoa > Chordata > Actinopteri > Cyprinodontiformes > Poeciliidae > Alfaro > Alfaro cultratus. Next base: position 81,579 of record CAEFZX010016091.1, on the reverse strand, counting down.
GCTTTCACACAGTTTGTAGGCCTTTGCATGCTCTCAGTGACACACAAAACCTATGTCACTGTGATTGGATTGTGTCTAGAAGCAGTTGACAGCCCTAGAGCATACACAAGCATGCCAAACATTTATATTTTATTCGTAAAATTGTTAAAATAGTGTATAGTTTCTCTTCACTTTCACCATTATGCAATACTTTGTGCTAGTATACTGTATATAATCCTATTTAGGATTGGCCTTCCATGTGTCAGAGGTCAGCTGTGCACCAGAATGTTATCTGCCACAGGTATCGTGTAGCTAATACACACGATGAGACTTGCGTCATATTCTCAACTTGCAGTGGTGTATAGGTTTTTCATCAAATATTAAACCATCATGATCTCATTACGAGCATTTTGTTGTAACATGCCACATAATGGTAACCCCTCTGATGGGATCTTCATGGGTGAAGACCCCTGCTGAGACCATCGACCTCCTGGCAGATTTTATTTATTTTTTACAACATAGTTGCATGTTTATTCACTGTTAAGAAAACCTTTAACATTTTAGCCTATTGCTTCATACTCTACTGCTTCAACAGCCAGGTGCCCCCACCACAGACCAACATGCAGATGGTGTTCTGATAACACTCTAGCCACCACGATACAGAGAAGCTTTTAAGCAGTGTTGCAGATACTTATCACAGTGGGAAATTCATAGCTGCTGCTGCGGCTGGAGTTGTGTTTGGTCAGTTAAGCCTTTACCACTCATGTCAGATATGTATCTTCTTACATAACAGCTATTTCAGCTTCTTACATGCAGGGTGGTAAATTGTACATGTGCATAATCAAACCAAATTAAGTCAGAACACTGCATGATCACCCATAAAAGCTCACTGAAATAGTCAAAGTGGCCCTGAGCTCTAACAAGTGGAGGAAAGATTTCAAACTCTGAGGCTCACTTAGTGCTAATGTGAGCATGAGCACAAGAAAATAATGAGGTATTACTTTATAAAATGAACCATACATACCAAGAGAGCACACTCTGACCTGGGTCATCCCACTGGGTCTTAAAATAAATGCAAATGGGGTGCTATTTTGGATGAAATGGGAGGGTGAAATCATCTGGATCCACAAGGGGTTTGATCCTTTGAAAGAATCAAATAACTCGTTGGCTCCTTACAATAATGTGAGAATCATTTTCTTTCTTTAATTTAAAGTGTTGCCTTAATGGATGTGTAATATATTTTGAAGAGCTGGAAAAAATAACAGCTACACATTGACATTGCAATAATATTCAATATTCATTGAAATGTTACTTTATTTCAGTAATTAATTCAAATCATGAAACGCATATTTTATGAAGATTCATCACATACAAAGATGTACATTACAAGCTTTAATTTTTGCTAATTATTATCGTCTTTATAGACTCATTACTCACAGATGTATTAAGGACATAGGTTAGATTGATAAATGCAAAACCACTCCTGAAAAACAGGTTATATCAGAGGCAAGAGTGGAGAGGCAACAAATCCAAGTTTCTTTAGATTTCAACAGTCAGTAATGATTTGAAGAGCCACGATATCTGATCTCGTTGGTACACCGGAGTCTCTTTCTGATAATCCTTTCATTCTGTTATCTACATGTGTTTTCCAAGCCATGCCAAATGTGGAATCAGAGGTTGAAGTTATCCGATCAATATCACGCACCTGATACACCTCACGAGGTAGTAATAAACCCGCAATCACTACGAGCTGTAAGGGGTTAATATGGGCCTGCAGAACGAGTGTGACATAGCAATATGATACAAAGCAGACGTCTGCAGAAGCAGCAGGAGTTCACGGTGTGCAGTGAGAGCAGACGCAGTGAAGGAGCTTCCAGTCTGTCAGATCTGAGAAATATGCTGCTCAGCAGAATTTGATGTAGAATATAATATTGTGAGAATGGTGCATAACAATGTTGCGCATCATTTAAGTACGGAATGATCATGAACTCTCCATCTTGTAACGCTAGTTAAGGCTAGGCGCCTGACTACGACCAATTATGGTGATATGGCAATCAGAAAGATTCGGCTGAGGATCCCGTGTGTGAATAAATACAATCAGACAGAAAGTAAAGTTAAGTTATTGTATTTTGAATGTATATTTTTCCATATATGTAGAAAGGTATTGAATAATAAAAATAATAATAATGTTTTCCTATAAATATAAACAATAAGCACAACAAGAAAAACAATAACAAATAAATAAACCCTTATGAGACCCAAGAGTTTTTCGTTCTCTCATTCAAGTCCGTGTTTTTTGTTGGTAAGTTGATTAATGTTTCACCAAACAATAGTCCAACGGGTTTTAGTCCATGATCCGAGGGAAGGAAAAGGAGGAAAAGAAAAAAAGAAAAAGTCCTGTAAAAATGAGGTAGTCTGGTTCAATTACATCCTACCGCAAAGCTGTGGTGATCCAGTGGTAGCTCGCCATCCTGACGTGGAAACAGTGGGCGGGGGGAAACTTGACCTAGACCAGGTCATACATAAAACAAAAATTAGCATTTAACCAAAATTAATCTGCTATCCAACAACTGAACATTCAGATTAATACTTAGCTATATTCCAAATAATATTTGTCAGGAACCATTCGAATAAGTTTCAAGTTAATCACATTAATGTTATAAATCAGATAAAGTCAGACAAGATATCAAAGTAAAGTGCACTTATAAGTTCTATTTAAGTTAATTAGAATTAATTAACTTAAACACATTTTCAATAAACATTGAATTGGCCCCTGGTATTGTTGCGCAAGGTATGAAGAAACCAATTCAAGAGTCCTATTGGCCGTTAACGAAATCAATGAAAAATAACTAAAAGTATCATTAAAGGACAGATTTACAAAAATCAAAAGGCTTATTTAACGCTTTAAGAACATATCTTTAATTCGGCCACATAAATAACATAAAGATAATGTTTTTTTAGTTTACAAAACCATTTTAAAACGCTAATACCTAAATTTTAAGTGGGCGTGTCACCACAGAGTTTCTACTTTAAAAAACAAAAGACATAGAATCAACAACTCACCGTCGAGTGGTTGTCCTAAATACACCCAATGTGATGCTTCAGCTGTTTCAATTTGAGTCGATTTAGCAATGTTCTTCGGCGATTTAGGAAAACGCCAACACACGCAGCCAGCCACAGCGACAGCAACAACCGTCATGAGGGAGAGCTGAGCGAACCTCTGACCCGGAACTTAAAGTTGTGCTGTTCCGTTTGACCCGCCAAAATAAAATACATGATTATTTTGTGCAGGTCACAATCTGGGCATTGCCCCTCTGGAAATCTCCCACAGGTATCATGCTTTGCTCAGGTGAATGAGGTGAGCTGTAAATCTCACCCCTTTGTGCATGCAATCTCAGTTCATGCTTTCTGTATATATGGCCAGTGACCTTGACAGATTAATTTGTAGGACATGAATGAACAAAATAAGGTGTAATCTGTTTTTTTTGGTTTTGTTTTGTTTGTTTTTTTTGTATGATTATATCGGGACTATGTTAAGAAGAAGCTTGTGTTTTGGAGGCACAACGTCTTCCATAGTTGAAAATAGTTTTTCATTGATCTCTTGCAATATTGAAATCTTTATGGCAACATAGTTCATTAAAATGAAAAGAAATAATCATATAAGATAGCACTGTGTGTGTAATTAATCTATGTGTATTACATTTTTTATTGATATTCTGATACAGTTGTATGCATAAGAGTGCACATGGACAAAATTGTTAAGTTGTTTGTTGTATTTAAAGTTTTCAGTGATTATATTGATTTTATTATTATTATTTGCTTAACAATAAAGTTTTTTTTTATTATTATTATTCAGAAGAAATCCCCAGCAGTCATTGGGCCAATTGGGCAAGAGACTCATGACACTGCAAAGATAAGTGGACATGGATGGATGGATCTGCAAGTTAGATTAAAAATATATAGAGCTATTGAATGATTGCCTGACAATACAAGGGAGAGAAGATGCAGAAAAACTTCATTCTGCAGGTCTTCTAGGAGCATTGCTTCAAAGATGAAGTGTGCAAGTTTTGCTGGTCAGCCAGAAGCTTAAATGTCTAGATGATGGAGAGGAGCATCAGGCAACAATCACATACAGTTTAGCATTTGAAATCATGAAAACAGGAGGAATGGACTCTTAAAAGGTCCAGCAGCTGCTATCTTCATTACAAAATGTCAATTAAAGTAACATGACAAGGTACAATTTGAAAAATTACTTTTTTTTCTGTCTTTATTAAATCCTTGGTGTAACATTTATTTTAAAACTACAAAGCAAAACTGCCAACACTCAGATACACAGACACGAACATCTAAGCATTTAGAGAGAGGATGAAAAGTGAGCTGTCTCATAATACAGCAGCAAGTCTTAATGTAAGCAGACAGTGGAGCTGACCTTGAAGAAACAGATGCCATGTCGTTATAAAAGGCTGTTTGCTTCATTTATAGCCAGTCCAGGAGCCATCCCGGTTATCCTTGCTGTCAGAGAGTTTACCTTACAGTAGCGGAATGAAACACTGATGCTGTGGCACATCGCAATAACCGGCCTGCTGTGCTGTGTTCTAATGACACAATGTAAAATCCAATTGTGTGCAGCTCATTTTATCATCTGAAAGCCTTCAGATGACTTTGGAACAGAACCAGAATACTTTCAGCAGCTCTCTGCTTTGTTCTACCTTCTGCACAAATGAATGCAACGCTGAATGGATATCAATTAATAAGTAATATTTCAGTCGCTTTGCTTGGATACAGACAGGAGAATTTATCTAATGGAGTTCTTCAACTTTTAATTGGTTGTAAAAACAAAAACCCGCTTTTTCCCGCCACACGTTTCCGGTAGAGCGATGGTACATCACAAACACGGGACCTGCCAATTAAAAACTTTATTTGTGGTTGAGAATTATCAATTAAATGAGGCCATCCAAAACAGAAATAATGGAAAATATGTACTGCAAAGTTCTTTGTTGTTCTACACCCAAACTATTCTGTTGTTTATTACAAAACAACATTATTTTAAAAATGTTCTAAGCATGTTTATTTGTCAGGATTCTGATGCAGTCTGTAGCTTTTCCAGGTTTCATGTTCAAAAACATGAACCTATTATAAGAATTTGTGTCATAAATTTACTCTGAACTTTTCTATTTATGCGTTAAAAATTACATAATAATTGAATTCTGAAAAATTATGTAATTTTAAGACGTGAAACATAGGAACCCTGATTTATGAAACCCCAGTCCTTATATCATTTCAGAGCTGTGATACCAATAACATTAATGTAACATTATAATTCCCCACACACCTCTGTCCCTTTAGAAAACCATAACAAACTCTGTTTCTCCATCAACCATCAAAAAGTCCTTTTTTCCTACTTGCAACAACATTAGCTCACACGGGTTCACGCGACGCTCTGCTTTAATTAAACAATGGAGCATAACATTGGCCTCCATCTAATTACCAGCACATATATTGGTAGCAGGGCACCGTCAGAACTGTATCTAAATTAATTAGGCTCTGATTTAGGATATTAAACTCACATTAATCATGGGGTAATGGAAATGATCTATGACGCTGTTCCAACTGTGAGGCCAATTTTTGTTGCTTTGTGCCACGTGGAGAAGTTCTGTTGTGGGTCTGGTCCATCAAACACATCTATGAAAACGCTTTCAGGTCCCAACAGCAAAAAAAAATTGTGATCAGAGTTAGAGAACTTTTGTTCTGGCAGTGGAATATTCTCATCAGCAGCTCTTAAGTGCTCTTCAGAGGAGCTGTGCATCGCTGTTATGATCTTCCACTTGTCCTTGGCTGTACAATCTTTCATCCTATTGTTAGTGGAGCTAAATTCTCATGTAGTGGTACTTGAAAAGCAGAAACGGTAGCTAGTACACGGCTCTGTGTGCAGGAACACTACAGGTTTTTAAAGAGCTTGAGATGTGCCCCTTCTTGTCTCCCTTTTTTTATTCTTTTTTTTTTTTACTTGTGAACAATGGCTTTAACTGGAACACATCAAATGAGTTTGATTTGATTGCAGCTATTCAAAAATCTTCTACCTCTGTTAAACCTTAATATCAGCTTCCCAAACTAAACTCTTAGACGATTGTGTCCACCGCTACACTCTGAAGTCATTTCTTGAAGTTTTTCTTGTTTGTTTTCACTAATGTGAGCTAATTAGCAATCTGAAGATAGCTATCTTTACTTGTCATAACAATGAAATAGTATGGCGAGCAGCAAAAAAGCCCATGATTACATGGTTTATTTTTCTTAGTCAGGCACTGTGTCTGTAGACGGCTTCATAACGGCAATCAGAGCCTGTCGTGCCGCAGACAATCAGTCAAAACAGAACTCAGCAGCTCAGAACCGTCAGAGCTGCTCTCACTGTCAGCACTGCAGGAAAACACAAGCGATTAAAGAGCGAAACTCTCAACTAAATTAACAATCAGGTAAATATCCAAGATCTTAAGGATGTGTTGTATGAAGAGGAGGCTGTGCTAGTACATGATTTTCATGAAACTTTATTTCTTTGCCAAACATAGTTATTTGCACCACTCGCGGTCAAAGAGACAAGATTGTGCATTCTATGTTCCAATATGGTCTTCTTTTCTCAACTTGCTTTATTATTTATCTTACACAAGAAACACATACAGTATATGTATTTATTTATTTTTGCTCTGAATCAGAACTTACATTTAAAAGTCCATCATTGTAAAATTTTGAATTGCACGCAGTGCACAATGTGTTCATTTTTTCTGAGCCAGATGGGAAGTCTGTCTGCAATGACCAGCATTTTTCACATTACCAATAATGTGAGCATCCAACTTAATACTTGCATTCACAGGGAACATTGAGTACAGAGATTATGAATTATTCACATCTAGCACATATTAAAAAAGACAACTTGATTTGTGACTTCACAAGCTCAAGTCAAGAGTGCAGAGCATACTGTATTTTTTTTCACCCCTAATAAAACCATTACCATTACCAAATACTGAAATTAACTTTTCAGATATATTTGACTTAGGTTTATATGTAAGTTTGTAGAAAGGATATTATTTAGTGGATTTGTGAGATTGTGTTTGTATTTCCTTTTAACCTCAGTCCAGTTTCAGAAGGGACAGAATTTAGTTAGATATTTCAGTAATGTGACAACTCTTTACTCTAGAAGTTGCACTGTCTCACCTCCGTTTGATGCTCTGCAGAATGAAGTGTGAGTTAAAGGGCTCCGCTACAGCACCTGAATAATGAAGGTTAATGTCACGGCATCATTGAATCACCTTTGAAGTGATGCTAAATGCGATTAGAACAGATCACAAGTGCACTTTGGGTTCATAGAAAGAGACTCATACTGTTGGGGGGAGTATTCTCCTTCTCCACGACTCCTCTAACTGACTACTGGTCCCTGTGCGATGATTAGCCGCCTCCCGGGGGAAGGGAGAGTTAGCAGAAGCAAACTCACTCTAATGAGCTGAGCTCTTCTCCTCTCTCTCTCCGCTACAACCCCAGCCGTCCCTCTCCTCCCCCTCTGAGGACTAGGGGGTCGTCGGGTGGTCCCGGGAGGGGGTCCGCAGCACACCTGTTCTCTTTCCACCCCACCCTCCTGTAATCAGTGCATTTCTGCACTTTTTCAATGATGAAGGAGATGTTGTTCCTCTACCCACTGGGACCACAGACACTGATTTTGCTTCATTTTTATGCTTAGAGCTCTCTGTCTCTGATATGGAATCTCTGCATTTACTCTTGTTTTAGATTTTATAGCATGCTTATAACAACGAAGCAGTTAAAAATTGTTTGAGCTGAGTAGGGACAAGACAAGTCACAAATGGCCACCTGGCTTCAGGCAGCCCTACCCATTTGGTTCCCAGGACAACACTTTCCTTCTGTTAATGAGAGCACATTTTTGTTTACATACGGACCTTAGGTCACTGACGACAAGCAGCGTCTTGGGACAAGGATGAAGAGGAGGGTAGAAGAGAGCTGGGGCAGATGGGTGCATGTGTGTAGCGGCAAGATGTGGCTGAACAAAACATCATACCTGCTGCCCCACAGCGTTGAGTCCCCAGAAGCCGGAGGGAGGACACGTGTTTTGGTGTGGGCTGGGAGGCGGGGAGGCCTGCCAGGCTGTAAGCGGAGCTTGTCCTGCTGCCCCTGGGGCGGGAATCTGGCTCAAGACCAAAGGTAAGGCCTGTCTAATTATTCCAGTGAAGGCTGTGATAACAAATAAACACAGAGCAGGTTTGGTTAGCTCTCCTGGGTGATGATCAGCCTCTGGTGCTTGTCGAGTCCTAATGGTGCTGTGAGTCATAGAGACCTAGAACAGCACCTCCAGGCCTCGCCTTGGGGTTCATCATCACCTCCATCTGTTCATTGCACCTCCTTTACTCGGTTTATCACATATAGACTTTAGCAGGAAGAGGTACGAATAAAACCAGACATCTATCTGGTATCCTGAATCTGAAAATCAGTGTGAACAGCGACAAACAGCTATAGGTGATATAGCGCCTCGCAAACGTTTTCATTACCTTTAATTTTTCCACATTCAGGTGCATAATCATCACAAACTTCACTGCATTTCACAGGAATGCTGAGAAAAATAAACAAAAAGAAGTGCATGATTTTGAAGTATAAGTATAATGGTACTTGTTCAAGTCAATGCTTTATGTAGAAGAACTGTGAGTATTTATAGATATGTTTCTCTAATGCTGTGTGCATTTAGAGAGTAATGTTTTATGTCATTCATCTTTGAAATACGTAATTCAGGCCAGCCAAACTGTATGAGCGTCACTATTCCAATTTTGCCAAACTTTGAATGGGCCATTTTTTTTAAAGTTTTATTTGCTCTAATGGCCTTTATTTGATAGTGAATTGACAAGAAAGTGGGTAGCGAGAGAGGGGGAAGACATGTGGCAAAGGTTATCAGGCCAGGACTTGAACCTGTGACAACCTCATCGAGGATAAGGCCTCCATATGTGGGTTGTGCTTTACCCTATGCCACCACAGCCTCTGACTAGACCATTCTGCATTATTAAAATATTGAAAATTACTATGTGTTATTCTGGGAAGTGAACCTCCTCCCCTGACTTATACAGGTTTACTTCCAGGATCACACTGTATTCAGCTCCATCCATATTCCTATTAACTTTGGCTCTTGTGGCACGGCTCCCAAAGAAGAGCCTGCTCTTTTCGTTACCAACTGGCTCTTAATTTACCGTCATCTGCAGCCCCATATTTTAGCTTAACTTGAAAAATATGAATGCTTTCAATGTAAATACGTTTCTTTGCATTCAGTGTGTTTATGAGAAGCCTTATACTTGCCCAGTTTTATGTATTTGTTCTGTAACAAAAGCTGGCAATCTTGCTTTAGTGGAATATTTTAATCACATTTTAACTTTTATTGAACATAAAACAACTTAACTAAACAGTGCAAACAGGTGATTGTTGGACAATCATACAGAAACATTAAAAGGCTGCATGTTTGTGTTTTTAAACTTGCAAACTTTAGCATGGACCTATATGTTACATAACTTAGGTAGCTTGCACATTTCATCATCACCTTTATCACAAAATTGTTCATATTCAGAACAAAAATTATGAACAGTCTTTGTAGCAAGACAGTTTCAATGCACACCACCTCTCTTTTGGCATTAAAATCTCGTGATCACATAATGTTTTTATAGATTTAGCTGGCTCTTTGTTTAACAATTTTGTGTAATCTATTTTTATCCTGTTTTGAGTTAAATGTTTTCTAATTGCAAGCAGAAATGGAAAATTATTATTTATGAATTTGACTACTACAATGTATAAAATAATGTTGAATAAAACTGAAAAACACAGCAGCTGTAACAGAAAAAAGTTTTGTTGGCATGCCTAATTTACTTTTAAAAACGCAAATAGACACAAATCACAGTAAAATTGGATCAGAAAATACAAGAGTAAAAGAGATGTAAAGAGAAGTTCATTATGTTGTGTAAAATAATGTCTTATGCTCAAGCTAGATTTAAGGTGACAATTTTATTGAATCGGGTCCCTAATAATACAAAACATCACTTTTTTTTTTTTTACATAAGAGGATACTGCTGACCTCTTTTAGCTCTTGGCCTTCATGCTGTTGAGGGGGTCTGATTCAAACTTCACATCTTAGAAAAGGGCAAGTGCATGCCATGCAGACGTCCATCAAGGCTGCGCCCCAGTGGGCCAGCATGAGGCCATAATCCCTGGAAGTGCTCCTACAGTTCCTGCCCTATCTCCCTTATCTTCTCCATCCTCTCCTTCATGCCTCCCTTCCCTCCATGCTGTTGTTTTCCTCCTCTTCTCCCCTGATAGGGGGTGTTTGGACCACGCAGCGTGACCTGACTGCCAGGGGAGGGATCCAGGGAGGGGCACCGGGGCCACAGGTGAAGCCTGAGCTCAATCTACCCCCCACATCCACCCTGCCTCTCCCTCCAACTCTCCTGGGTGCCAACTTCAGCAAGCCCCTGTCTCCTCCCTGTGCCCAGCAGGCCAATCAAGCCATATCTGTGTGCCATGCGACCTGGGGGCCGAGGGGACATAGGAAGGGAGGATGCTAATATCAGATCAGGCAGGCCAAGGCCCCATGTGAACCTCCTGTCCCTCTGAAAACCTCCCAGGATCTGTGTCGCCATCACCATGACGTTTAATTACCTCGCTCATCTTCATTAATTCATGGGGCTTCTTTATTCCTTTGAGACTGGAGATAGAGATGGATGAAGTAAAGGAGGGGGCGAAGGGAATGGATGGAGGAGAAGCCACTCCACTTAACAACAACAACAATGGCATCAGGTGTAAGCAGAGCAGCTGGAGCTCAGTGCGGAAAACAGCAGCTTGGTGACCTGGGCGTCCCTGAAGGCTCCCATCCAGGACCATCAGCACTGGGCTCCAGGGTCAGTTTGGCCAGAGCTGGACGCCTCAGCCCACGAGACACTATAAAAGAAAATCTCCACAGTGTGCCCGAAAAACACCTCAGAGACCGAATAATAAAAAGGTTCTATTGATTTGAGCCTCTCCAGGCCATTTCTTGGAAAAAGTGACCATAATGACATTAGAGATTAGATGCTCAGATGCTGCTCACAGGAGACTGGGATTAGGCCAGAGGGTAATAAATACCCATCTCATGATCAGAGGATCATCTCTGGTATTAGCTAGATGTAGCTAAAAGGAGTATTTCAGAGCTTCCAGTGGGAATAGAATTAGTGGACATTTAATCAATCTATTACTTATGGCAATGACTGAATTATTTTTGTTTCATAAATCCTATGGGAACTTTAGAAAATGATAAAGTCTTACTAATGGTTAATCAATAAATGTAGCAGTTGAGAAGAGATAAAGTGGGCAGAAAAAAAATAAAATGACCATGAAATCTTAGTACTTGGAGGGAAATTACATAGAAATCTGAGTGGATTTTCAGATTATTAATATTTGATTAAAGGTATGACTTTTTCACAAGTTCTACACATTTCTCTTTCTAAAACTTAGGTAAACCTGTTTACCCCCTTAACTGTGGTGATGCTGCACCAAGAACTACTGAAGGACATGACACCAAAATCTTCCTTAGACTCAAGGTTTCAGATGTAATTTTGATTTCTTTTATCTGGACTGGCATCAGGTTTTAGCTGTTGTAGAATTTCTCTGTTGTCTTTGGCAAATGTACCAAACAAACACTCTTCAACAACGGACTGAACAACATCCATTTCTTTCACTAACGATATACGTGCACATTTGTTTTTGCTGCATTTACCCAGAATGACCTGCACTGTTGTTCACTTCTTGTTATTGGAGCGGTCTCTGCTCTGCTCAGCATTCACCTATGCATATTTGAATCACACAGAGTTCATTTTAACAGAACCGAGAGGTAGGTTTGTAGGTGGACCCGATTTTGTGTTTTTGATCTGCATTAGTGTTTGACTGTGGATTCATATCTCGTTAAACAAACGGAACTTTCTAGGCAAACAAACTAGAGTTCAGTTGAAGCGGATTAAACAGGCTAGTATGAATGCCCTTATCCTCAAAGTTTCTTTGTGGTTTAGGCTGTGCATCCTTATGGGTCCTATGTTTTGGGAGACCAGAAAAAAATAATCTTTGAAAACTGGTCTCAAATGTAAAATTCCAAGACATTGGTTTTGGGCTGCACAGTGGCACAGTTGGTAGCACTGTTGCCTTGCAGCAAGAAGGTTCTGGGTTCGATTCCCAGCCCGGGGTCTTTCTGCACGGAGTTTGCATGTTCTCCCTGTGCATGCGTGGGTTTTCTCCGGGTACTCCGGCTTCCTCCCACAGTCCAAAAACATGACTGTCAGGTTAATTGGTCTTTCTAAAATTGTCCCTAGGTGTGAGTGTGTGTATGTATGGTTGTTTGCCCTGCGACAGACTGGCGACCTGTCCAGGGTGACCCCGCCTCTCGCCCGGAACATAGCTGGAGAGGCACCAGCACCTCCCGACCCCATTAGGGACAAGGGTGCACAGAAAATTGATGGATGGATGGTTTCAAGCTCTCTCTGTAACCTGCATTTGTCTTTTTTAATGGTGGCGTTTGGTGTTTTTCTTTTTTTGTTTTTTTGTTTTTGCATTGTTCCCAGCAGTTTAATAGTGCCAATGATTTACCAAATACTGACTTTTCTGTATAGTGCTGTGTCCTATAATGCAACATTTTAATGTTACTTGCTCTCTTTGGAGAGAATAACTGATCTGATCAGGTAAATATCTGCTGTTTCTGTAATATATGTATGTAGCCAAAAAGAAACACCAGTGTCAACCTTATTATCTTCATCCTGAAGATGTGGTAAAAATGAGAACATCTTTCATAACTACTTTAGACTGAGAAAAAGAAAACATGTACAAATCAATGGGAGGAAACAACAAATTAGAAGTAAAACTGATCAACTTCCTGTTTCACTTTGGAGGACTTCATATTGCTGAACAAAGCAAGAAATAACAAATCTTAATCTCCATCTGCTGCAGCTTGGAGGAAATATCGGAGCTAAAGTTGGATTTAAATAGAGAGGCCTCCCATTGCTCGCAGAAATTTGTAGGAACATTAATATAAAATACAGGAGGGAGAAATATAGAAAGCGTGAACTGTATGATGTTGATTTTCATTCACAAATACAACAAAAAATTCTGCTTAAATTAGTCAAAAATTCTTTAGGATCACCAAGGTAATGGGATCTAAAGTCAATTTGACTTCTGTTATTTCTTATCCAAAGTGGTGGTTCCAAGCTAGATCCAACAATTTCCTTTAACAAGAGTTGTAGACCTCCTCGAAAACAATAAAGTTTATCATAGGTTGGGCTGGGACCAAACATCATGATGATTTTAGTTGAGTAATGATGTACACAAAAGGAGTTTTATAGATGTGGTGAAAGAGGACAGGAAGTTAGTTGACATGAGAGTAGAGAATACAGAGGATGGGATTGACTGGAGACAGATGATTTGCTGTGGTAACCCCTGAAGGGAAAAACCGAAAGACAAGAAGAATGATCTACACCAACTCTTAGCTGTTTTTCTGGTATTCTTAGGCATTTTGTATAGTAAAAGGTGCAATGCAACAGGAAACATGTTCCTTTTTGAAAGTTAGTGGGAAACCTGTGAACTTTGTCCTGAAATTGAAGTCAAGGTTAAGTTTTGGTAACTGAGCAGAGCCAGTAAATAAGATATTACAAAACTGCAATTCCTTATAGATTATTCCAATGGTAGTTGCTGGAACAGCTAATAAATTAGTCTCTTAATCCATATTTTTCTTCAAGAAATTTGAATTATGAATCAAAAACAGAGTAACTGGGAATTAAGTCTGAAGTATTTGGAGAAGTAGAATTATCTTCATCATCTCTCAGTGCTGAAGCTAAATCCAGGCTCCATGTAGGGATGCTTTCCATCTTACATCAGAGCTCCAGCCGGCTACATTTAGGCCCTAGCGGCCAGAGTTGACACTGAGGTCCCTCCGAGCAGAAAGTTAATACTGCGGCAGATGTGTTGCCTTTGTGCAGCCTCCTGGCCTTGCAGACCTTCTTCCCCTCTCCTAATATCTATTTGATTCCTCTGGCAGTGATGGAGCTGAGGATACTTTTCAAACCCGAAGAATGTCTTCTTACCATGAAAGAGAGGAGGTTATGTTAGGAAAATAAATCAGATGGTTAATTATCAGCACCTAAAGCTTTGCTCTTTATCATAATGTGAACATCCATCAGCTTCCAATGGTGTTTGACAGAATTGAGATATGTCCTTCTATGAGATGTGCTAGACAAATGAATCAGATTCATAGAAGTCCCTCCTTACAACTTAGACGGCTTCATCTGGAAATTAAGTGATTCTCTTGTTGGTAGCATTGTTTGTGGTTTAAGCTCTAGCAGATTTCTGGATCCTGATCTGATATGTGGAAATCCTGAATGTCCATGACCCGACTACAATATAATGTGGTTGTGAACATACCATCCCACACTACACCAAGCCATATCATACCATAACACCCAATCCAACCCAAAGCACACCACACCACACCACACAAAGCTAATCTCACCAAACCAAAGGGCAAGAACTAACCCAAAATTAGAATCTAAATGGAGTCACAAGGTACCAATCATAACAAAGGCACAGGAACCTCAAAACAAATGACTAAGCCAAATATGGAACATTGCCAGTGACAAAAAAATACCAATAATGAAAATTATCCAAATACAAAACCAAGTGAAAACCAAAGCAAAAAACCCACTGATTATGACAATCATTTGGTATTTTCTCTTTCCCAGATTATTTTCTTTACATCCAAGAGATGGTTATGCATACAAATCAAAGCAGATTAAGTTTCTCAAAGAATAAAGGTGTAAGAAAGCAATGGAATAAAAATTGGGATTGAAATAGTAATGCTTTCCTCTGCTTACTCTTTCTAGACAGAACTATCTTGTGTGACTATTTGTCTCTCTGTTAGCTCAATTTAAATTGCAAGTTTATGCCAAAGCTTACAGGTTTTAAGTTAATAATTCAGTCACATAAAAATGTTACATTAAAAGTGGAGTTCTTTAAGCATTTTTTGTAGGAACCTAAACTTTCCTGTTTTATTTATCATTGGCATTTATAAATGGTTAAGAAATGTACAATTAATTGTATTTCATGATGTTACAATTATTTAGTTTACAATCTGCGACTAAAAAATCGATAGGTTTTGAATAAGATTAAATAATTTGTTTAATAACAGAATTAAAAATAAAGCGGTTTTGTCTCTGCTACCTTACTTGACCCTGTTCTGATCAACTGTAGGATACTCTGGTAACTGCCTGATCCGGCTCCTTATGCCCTCTGGTGGCTGCTTTATATTTACCCTTTTGTTTGAAAAATCAGAGCATTCCCATCCGCTGGACAAAACTGCATGTGAACCAAATTATATAAATATGAGACAATTCATTTTTGGTTACTGCAAGTGTATTATCACTTAAATTTCAAAAATCTTATGTTATATGGATCAGATTCTTTACTTATGTCTCTAAGATATGACATGTTTTATATTTCTAAATATGAAAGACTTAAAGATTTTATTTTATTTTTTTCTCAGGTTTCACCATGTCTCAAAAGACAAATGAATACTTCCAAATGGACTAAAGAAGCTGCAGCAGTGAGTCGTCTTCTCTATTTCTCACTTTCTATTTCCCTTTGTCTCTTTACTGCAATCCCCCTCCGCCCCCCTTAATTCACCCTCCATTCGCATCACATGATTCTGGGAGATTGACAGCCTCCCCAAAGAGTGAGAGCTGGAACAGATGGAATATGAATGGTTCAGTCGTGTATGAAAAAGGTGCCTGGCTGAAGGAAGCCATGTAAGGGGACTCTCAATTGCAAGTTAAGTATGACTAAATCCTATATCCCCCACCCTTCTCCCTTTCACACACACGCGCACACACACACGCATTCATACCCCATTGGTTTGCCAATACCTCCAGCACACACTTATTTTTTTTTTTTATGAAAAGTATACCTTTCAAGAGACAATGACAACTGTCTTATTGCAAAACATTAACCTCCTTTAAGTTTTAGCGTTACTTGGATTAAAACATGATGCTAAAAAGAATTTCGAATTCCAAAATTTTTCCTGGCTTGCATTTTGAGATAAGCTTTTATCTAAATTCTTTTATCTAATATAAAGCTGAAAGAGAAATGTGTGTAGCTCAGTCACACATGTAGATTAAGTGTTTTTTCTGCTTCTTTTCTCATGTTCTTCAGAAAAAATGTGGATCAGTTCGTCACACCTCCAGTGACAGTCGAACATACAGAACTTAAAAGTGACACAGGATAGAAAATGAGTAGCACTGCTGCATGAGGAATGGTGTTATTGTCATTAAACTGTCTGTTTCTATTTCTATTTATTTTTTAGAAACATTCAAAATGAATAAGAGAAATCCAAGTCCAGATTTTTGTTTAAAATTACACAATTCTTTGAGCTAAAGTGTGACAAATTTATTTGATCTGTTTTCTTTGTTTTCAGACATAAGTTTAACAATATTGTGTCTGTTTGTTGAGATTTATAACCTTCATGAGGAGAAGAGGAGATTTTTGAGACAGTTTTGCCATGATCATGTAATTCATGTTGGTCGCAAAAAAGATTTGACATTAACATCCTTTCTCCTTTTTATTTTGTCAAGACTTTATGATTAACTACTGAGGCTTAAAGTCCTGCTGTCTTATAGCTATAAGACAATTGTTACTGCCATTTTTGTTTATCTACAGTTTGACACCTTAATAGTCTTCTTATTGTCACTCAGCACCGAACATCTTCAGGATTTATAATACTTTGCACTGGACAACTTTTATTCTGAGTCTCTCCACTCTTCCTCCAGATCTTGCAACGGACCTGGATTTAATAAAACGCAGAAGTTACTTTAATCTGTTTGCAGATTAAAGTCTCCACAATGAAAAGTAGATTTACACCCCTACTCTAAAGAATTGATTCCAGCTGCACTCCACGCATTGTGAAGGTCCTCCAAACTCTTTGCTCCATAGTTTTCTCAATGCTGGAATCCCTGTTGCTTTTTCTAACACAATTCTGCCTTCCTCTAAACTTTATATTTATATGCTTGGTTGGAGGATTTTGCAAACAACCAGCTTCCTTATCAAACACCTTTTGTGAGTTTTTGCCCTTTTGGGGGCTGCTGGGAGACTTCTGATGGACAGCTGTCAAGTCAGCAGTCTTCCTTAACATGGCAACATTTTAACATTTCCATGTTAATTGTTTAAATTGTTCTTCTGTTATATTTTCATTTCTAAAGAGCTGAACTTTGGGTTTCTACTAGTTGTAAGCCAAGTCATGAAAACTAAACAAATTACTAATTTGAATGAACTTTGATTATATTCAAATGCACAGCTGTTAACCTGTTAGGCTGAACAGTTTGTTCATTTTAATGCCACCTTCACTGTTGTTCTTATTCAATTTTGGTGGCAATTTTTCTGCGCGTGTTTTATGTACGAGCCGTAATGTTATGTCAACAAGTGAACGCAGATTCTTTTTGGCACAGCACATTGAAATATTTTAATAAATGTGCATGAAGCATAAGGAACCCTAAGTAAGTAGCAATTGCTACACAGCTTTTACTCACCCCATTATGAGAGCTTCATAATGTAAAAGTTTCATTTGTTATTTAACTGTTGAATAAACAAAATGTGCTTGCAAAATAAGTAGCCCCTTATGAAAGACAGCTAAACTCACTTCTGTGTCTGTTCCATGCAAAAATGTGTCTCCTGTTTGTTTAAAGATATCAAACAGAAGCTGCTCCATGACTCGGTTTCAAAGTTGCACCATCTCCTAATCTCCCTGATACGGATCCAGGACCGTTTTCTCATCTGTGCTGCCGTGGTCTGCAGCCTCTCTCCGCCGGCCGGAAAACAAACGGCCTAAGAAAATATCCGGGATGAGAAGAAGGCAGAAGGAGGAAGATGAGAGCCGTCTGTCGGCCACACAGGGCCTGTTTTTGAATTTCTGATCAAAAGTTTCGGCGGAGACCACCGCCGAATCCCGGCCTCCCAAACATCTGCTGTCATATCACTCTGAATTATTTATTTGTTGATCCTTCTGAATGCATGTATCCGTCCTTTTCCACCCCTCTTGAGTCCATTTGAAAGAGTTTGCATGTGTGCATGCGGGCCGTCATATTCTTAGAAAAATGAAACTCTTCAATCAACAACAACAAAATGATCTGCTGGTTTGTGGATTCCCCGCGAGCTCCAAATGGATTCAGATGGAAAACACACACACCCAACTGCCAGCTGCACTTATTCTAACAGCGGGCAGCAATATTTCTGCCATAGACGTGGCAGAAACACAGCTCTTATTTTAGCTCCAACACAATCACTAAGTGGCACATCTCATTAGAATGATTTAGGCAAAGTAAAAATGATATTACGATAATTCCACAAATGCTATCAGCGGGTTCATCCTCCCAAATGATCATTTAAGTCCTGCTTGTAATAGCAATGAGACTGTTACTGGGGTTATTCATTTCAGACTGTGTTAAGCACAGCACGCGCTGCCATTAGAGCTCAGTACCCGTACGTTTATGTTCACTGAAATGAGATTCTGGGAGGAAATAGATGCACTGATGAGCCTCTGTAGCTGCAGCTCTAAATGAAAAAGACTCAAAAGTTTGATGAGGACAAAGTTACAGCCAGTGTGTTGCTATGGAGGTTTCCCACACAGACAGCAGCCAGTATTATGTGATTGTGCTAATTGGATCAGACCTATTGTTGCTTGTGGCCCAACACCTTTCTTTACCTCCTTTACAGCTCACTAACAGCAGCTTCTTTATGGAGGTGTTAAGCTTTTAACCATAACTCTTTTTCTGACTCAGGTAGGTATGTAGAGCAGAGGATTTCAGATTGCACACCCTAATAATTTACGCGATTGATTTGACTTAGTTTTTGTTATTTGTCCTCTGTCACGTAAAGGATCGAATGGGAATATAGCAAGTAAAGCATATTGTTGAAACATGATATTTGCATATGCTTTAGTAGAAATCAAAACATTATTTTTAATTGTTTGACATTACATCATGCAAACAATTGTCTGTTCAGGTTAGTTTAGGATTACACCAGAGCAGATTTAACCCAGTCAGACTTCCTTTCACATATGTATCTGACTGAACATTTCTCTGGGATTAAAAATATGGTTTTCTGAAGAAGATTCCAACATATTGATTTTATTGCCTGTAAACTACTCTATAACTTTTTTGGTTATATGCTTAGTGTCACTGTATTATTATAAGAATCATTTATGCTCAAGCTTTAACTTCCTGACTGAAATCCAATAATAAAACTTAATGATTTTCTTCATGATTTCTTTTGGTTCTTAAAAGTTAAAGCGACAGAGGTCTAATTTCAAGGTGTTAAATTACAGGGTCAAGTTTCTTTTAAGTCATATTTGAGATTTACAACATTACTATAACATTACATTACAACATTACTTAATTGTGCTATAAAATGGCACGAGGTGGCAGGAAAACCCATAATACTGACCCTTTAAACAGCTTTTTATTTCTGACCTACTAAAGTAAAATTATTGATAGAAAAGAAACAATGAACACTTCAGGATCTCCATAACACTAATATTTTTAAGATTTTTGATATGACATAATAGGTTATTCGGCATGAGTCTTTAAATCATGCTGTCCAAACTGAGATAAGGTGCATAGAAAAACATCTTTATAACATTTATAACATCTCAAGCTTTGAAGGTTAAATATACCAACTCTTTTCTTCTTAAAGTACCCAATTACTTTAAGCGTCTTTAAGGTTACGGTTTCATCTAGCCCCCAAATAAAGTGCCAATTAATGGCTCTAGGGAGAACTGTGCTTAATTCATGTTTATCACTTACACAGGCCCAGAGTTGTTAGGTCCAACTTTCCCAACAGAAGTCACTCATCATCCTCATAATTTGAACTCATTAGTGCACCACTCTGTAAATCACCAGTCGATTCAGCAACTTTTTACAATAATGTGCGCTCTTGTTAGGCAAAACCGCATCACAGAATCAGGTAAGGAGAGAATGAAGTAAGACTTTTTTAAGATATTTTTTTTTTCAGTGGTATGAACATTGTGTTAATGAAAAAGTAATGAAGGATACAGATACAAATACAACATGAAATCTAAAATCTTTTAACAATAAAAAATATTTATTTAGTAAATGTCAATGCACTGAATAGCAAACAAGATACAAGTGAAAAGTGATCAATTTAGTTTCCATACATGCATTACTGCTATAAAAAAACAAACAAACAAACAAACAAAAAACTTGCTGTTTCAAGTAACTTCACATAAATTCCATGAGGCTCACCTGATGATATATGTAACATTGTTTGTAAGACCTCACTAGGTTTCTGGCAATGCTTTGATTGAATCTCCAATGGATTTTCTCAGATCACTCAACAAAAGCATCAAAGTACCTGAGAACGCTCTCTTCGAATAACATATTTATTGTCTGATTGCATTAATTAGACTGACATCTATTCCATGATGGTCTTCAACAAAGGTGGAATGGACAGATCGTGGGATAGGTGAAATGTTAGGAAGACCAACAGATGATTTGCTTTCGAGATAACAGAGCTGAGTGAGTTGGGTCGTTCGGGAGGCAGGAGATCTTCGTGCTCTCAGAACAGAAAATTTATTTAATTTGCATACTCGATTAGAAGATTTGAAGCGTGTCAACAGGTTCAAATTCTCTGACAGGAAACGGAAAAGAGCAGAAAAAAAGATGGTGAAACTCCTTCATCCTGACCTGAAGAAAATGATCTCCACTTTTTCAGTTTTTCAAAGAGGTTTTGTGAAATTCATGGCCAGTCTTTGCGAAAATAAAACAACTTTAACTCCCTTCATTCAGGAGGAAATTAAAAGACCAGCTGCCAGAGAATCCTATTCCTAATGAGCAGCATGGAGAGAGTAAACTTCTGCATGTGCTGCAGCCCAGGAGAGTTGGACTCAGTGTACACGCATGAAGTGTGATTACATTAAGGCTTTGCAAACAAATAGATTTCCTCTGCTGCTCTCTGCCGCTCTGTCAGCTGCACAAAAAATATAAGAACATCTCTGATGGCACAAAGTAAAAGCTGTGCGGCTGGAGGAGGCGGAGGCGGCGGGGAGTTAAGGCATCTCTAACAACTTCCTGTAATTGCGATTTATTGAGAAGGAAGCGGAGGGTAAAGATTTTGAAATTATAAGCTATTATGTGCCAGAGAGAGTAAGCGAGGTGGGGGGGCTGGTGACATAAAATACAGCTGACAAGCCAAGGCAAATTAGCCCAGGACTATTACAAAAATCACTTAATTGCTGGCAATTCTGTCAGGTCAATTGACTCTAATTGGAAAAAAAAGAGATGGAATAACAGAAAAAGGATATTATGGCAGAAAGAGGCGAGCGCATTGAATGAGGTGAGTGTTCAGGAAGCGGGCTGTGATTGGAGATTACATTGATGCAGCTCCTCCTCTCCTCGCCTCTGCATCTGAAGTGATGTAACTCACTGACACCATCAAGACTGCAGCCGAAGGAGGTGAAAGTATCATTTCACCTGCTGAACTGCCGCAGCAGGCCATCATCACTGCCCTAAAAACTGCAGTCATTCAAAAGAAAAAAAAAAAAAAAAGAAACTTTTTTCAAGGTTTCACACATCTGGAGTTAGTAAGAAAATGAAATGCTTCCTACCAGATAAATACTTTATTAGAAGTCCATGTCTGATGCCGTGTCTCTCAACTGAAAAAAATGTGAAATGCTCCACATTTTTTTGTAGGTGAGTCTCTGCCACAAGCAGAGTTCAAGAGTTTTTGGCGTTCTGTTCAAGGATGAATGAAGTAGAAGGTTTATAGACATATCAAAGGTTCAGTATTTAGGACTTTGCTCTGGTCTGTTATGGTGAAGAAGGAGTCAAACAGAAAAAAACTACCAAAACGCATATACAACTACAAACACCTGACATTCACAATGACATCTGAAGACATTTTTATTTTATTCTAGATACTTAATTTGAGATATCTGGAGGCAGGATCTAAAATATAAGAACAGGTCTCAGTTAGTGCAAGGCTCAATGTGTGGTGCATTTAGAGATGGATTTTGCTCGTAATGAGTGGATACTTGAGATACTGGTGCCCTTCTTTAATCTCCAACCAGTTTGCCCAATCTCAACCAAGTTCTCCCTTTTGGGCCTATTCTCATTGTTCTTCGTGTCCATGCTTACCAAACACAGCAGAACACCTGTGGAAACACTGGCCCCTGAGAAAGCCACCACTCATCAATGATGCCTGGTCTTAATATCACAAGACCAGATATACCTATTGAAGTGTTTCAGTAAATTGTCTCTTTGGCATCTTGTACGGAAAAGCATAGTCCAACATAGAGAGGATTGACAGGTTCCCAGTTGGTTTCCATGCTGCACCTCTGGCTGTGGATAAACCAAACTGGTTCTTTGGACTCATTAATAGATTTTCAGTTATTTGTACTGGTTTATGAAACTATTAATGACTGTATTAAACAGATTAGCTTTATTTCTTCAGACCTTCCTCATCTCTCAATTACTCCAGAAAGGGTCTTCTTCAGAAAACAAAGGCATCATTTGGCAATAAGGTCTTAATAATTTGAACAGTTTAACTGAAGACAACAAAATCTTTTTTTTTTCCCCAAGTAAACCAATTACTTAGCTGTTTTCATTGACTTATTGAAACCATTATGTATTTTTTATTATCTTGTTGATTGCAAAAATTTGACATTTTATCAGATATTTATAAACTAAGGATGTGTTACGTGTTTTAGGGTGTGTGTCTATTTTATATAGCAATATTTGTTTATTATGACAAGAACTCCACAAACAAAGTTTGATTGATTGAATGACTGATTGATGCTTGAAGCATATCTGTGGAGTCTGATCAACCTGAAGTCTTCCAGTGTTTGTTGGCGTTTTCCCCCTATCACAGTTGAGTGTATGGACATCATCTGATCACCACAGATAGAGTAGTGATTAATAGCAAGGCAGCACAGGGGTTTAATCAGTTAATTGATCATTGAGAGGAGTCATCTGGGATTCTGTCTCTGTATTGAAGAAGGGAAGCTGTGATTTGTCTGTTGAAGAGTTGGACTAAAACAAGAGTGCAGAGCAATATAGAAGCCAAACAGGAAAGACCTCTCTCATGCAAAACAGGTATTTTGCATTCTGAATAATCACAAGGCAGATTTTAATTTCAGCTTCCCACAGTGAACTCCAGCAGCACCAACACTATGGAAATCAAATATGAACAAAGCAGAGTGGCTGAGGGACTCAGAGGCATATAGAGGGACAGCATCAGAGGAAAGAAGAAGACGGGCCAACGGAGTCACTGACATCTTCAGTTCAAAGTGGAACTGAAGGTCCACACACACAAACACTGTCTGTTTTGGTCACTTCATCATTACAGGAACTGTGAGTTGCCTGTGACTGACAGTGTGTGACAGTATCTGGGTGTGTGTATATATATGTCCACCAGCCTTTTAACCTTTTTTCATCCAATGTAGGTTGACAGAATTCTATGAATGTGTGTAGAAAATCCTCTTGCATTCACAGAGAGAGCTGCCCACCAAAACAATACTGAGCTGCTGTTGATCACTGGACAGCTGTAGGACAAATAAAGTTTTGGAAATTACATCTTCCAAAAAATGCTACACATATTCTAGGAGATTTTACACACTTTCCATTAAGTTTTCTTTGCACTTATTGTGGCGACATTCAACATTGTTTCATTCATTCTCATAGACTAATTCTGACTTTTACCCTAAACCTAACTATTATCAGTGCATGCCAAGCCCTAGACCTGACCTAGTCTCAATTCACAACATTAGTCCTAATCCTAACTCCTAACCCAAAAACAATTTTAATTTTTAAATCCATGTTCATTTCTATTTCATTCTAATGCTTAATTTCAGGTTCAGGCAGAGAGACTAAGTATACATCAACTCCAAATGTTGTAAATTCCTATTTGCTAATCTATTATATTAATTTATTTTAAAAAAAAATCTAATTTTATTTAATAGTTGTAATTTTCTTTAATTTTCTTGTTATAAAGCAGTTTTTAAATTTCCTTACACTTTAGTTTTAAATTTGCTGATCCTTACACAAATCATGTTAATTATTTTCCTTTTCATTTCTTAATTTCCACCTAATATTATGCTTTATTGCTCTCAAATATTTTTTTCTGCCAGTCAGTTAAATATTAACCCCAGATCGGATTCTTCAAAAATAAATAAATGATGGTTTGTAAGGCTTTGACATGAGAGTTTGATACCTTTTAATAAACTTAAATATATGTTTATGTTGACGCCAGACACTTCACAATAAAAAATGCTGATTCTGTGTGCTTATAAAATGAATGTCTCAACTGAGTACTTAGATTTATAGAATGTATGCTCGCTGCGAACCTCAAGAGGAATGTATTTATTTCAAATCCTGATCATCAGTACATTTATCTGCAGTTCACCTCTGACCAGGAAAACATGCACAACTGCGGCTCGTCTCGATTGAGTTTATGGTATTGATCAACAACATTATCAGCTCTCCATTGTCACTTTGAAGACAACAGGGGAAAAAGGTGTGTGCATGTCCTGTGTGTGGCTCTCTGATGGCATGAATGCATCCATAAAGTGTTACAACCGTCACCTCAGTGCTTTACCTCTTCTTCCCCGTCGCACTGCGGCCGTGAAACTCTGGCTGTTAACATTTGCAGCAGGAGCAGAAAAAAGCCCCTAATTGGTGCGGCGGCGACACCACAGGCCTGGTATTCTGTAGAAAGCAGGACTTCGGAGGGCCATTAATTAACCTTAGTGCTATGATTACCACTTACATTAGAGGGGAATACATTAGAGGTGGCAGCGGGCCCCATTTTTTTTTCTGCCCTGTACTTCAGAGGGGACCCGGTGGAGCTCTCGATGTCCCCGCGAGCAACGATATGTTAACGGGGAAGCAACTAATTAGATGTCAAAAATTCATAAGGCCTCTCTTTAATATTGCATATCTATCCCCGGCCTGTCACTTCAAAACAAGGGGGATTGCATAAACAGGATGAGTGCAGCCCCCCGATCTCCATCGCTAGAGCTGAATGGGTGGGGTGAGGTGAGCTGAGCTGATGAGGTGCGAGAGGGAGGGATGACAGTGTGCTTGAAGGTGAAGGCGAGGAAAGAAGAGGAGAAGAAGACAAAGAAGAAAGGAGAGACAATCAAAGGAAGTTCTTTGACAAATCCCACAGAGGACAGCTGTGCCACATTTTCATGTGGCACATGCTGCATGCTGTCCCGTCGACAGCATGCAGCATACTGAACATCAGGGAAGAAGACTCAACCTGCAAATTCTCAGCCACATTTCCTCCACAGGACCCGAACTTTCTCCTGTAAATGTCTGCAAATGTCTGTTAATGTCACGTTTAATAACGCCACCAGAAATCTGACAGCTATAACTGGTGGAACTGTTCCACATAACAGCTCGACCAGTTTTCGACTTTAAATGGACTTCATTCTAGAAAGTTGCAACAGGACCAAAAAATACATGTGGTTCAGACATAATATTGAGGCTTTACACAGCTGAGATGCAGCAAAAGTTTATATTGTGACATAAAAAGCGAATCACGTTACACTAAGTTCAAGCAGAACATTTCAAAGTATTTTAAATTAGATGGAAGGCTGGAGAAACAAGTTAGCCATACTTCTAGAAATGAATAATCAGGAGTTTCATCAGAATCCAGCTAAGTTAGAACTGACACCAAACAGAGCTAACAGGAAAACCTAGGACAGCATGAGCTGAAGCAGCTATTAAACAAGAAACAGATAAGTGGCAGTAGTTAACTAAGCTCAGATGTGAAACAAGGAAAGGGAGTAAAAGTGAACACAAAGAACAAAGGTTGAACAGGCTTTTGGAATCCCACAGGAATCCCCCAAAAATAAAAACTCATCTTAACTATGCAGCTTTATTTAGCAATTTACATCAAATATAGTAAAAAATGACCTGTTCTGAAAACTATGTAAAAATCTATTTGAAAATACTGACGCTGCATCTTTCCAGTGTCTTCTGGTCATGCAGATCAAATCACCTCAATGCAATGAAAAGTTTAATACCAAGATGAGGAGTGCAAGGATAAGCACCAACTTACACATCTCATCTTAAAGCAATGTACAATGCAAACAGATACAATTCATATCCAGAATTATATAGTAACAAGCCAGTTGAATAGATAAATCAAAAATAATGTTTTACACTCTAATTTGATTCTAAAACAATCCAGTCAAATTAAGTTTATTAATTACCAAATGTTCTGCTGAGCAGATGCATGCTCAGGCCGTCATACTGAGCATAAAAAGATAATAGAAAAAGAAAAACGCAGTTTAAAATGAATTAAACCTCCAGCAGATTCTGGCTTAGTGTTGGCAGAAAAGGACATAAATTACAGAAAAAGTACAGTCACATTGGTCAAGGACCTTTGATGTCAAGGAAAATGTGAAGAGTTACTGGCAGCAATAAGTCTTTTTGTGGCTTCACTGAGGACGGAAACACAGCCAAACAGCTCTGAGCCAGTCCTAAAATGTATTGGTTGTAAAACACATCCATAGAGTTTAGTCACAGCTGTAGCTCCTGCAGTGGTTTTGACTTGACGAGAGACAAGAATAAACGCAAAAATATTGGCCAATGTGTGTCATCTTTGAAGACAGCATGAAGTAATTTGCAACAATAGCTCAGCTGATGACCCTTCCAGGAAGGTGTCACATTTAAACACAGAACCCCTGACCAGGAGGAGAGTCTAGGCTAAGAGAAACCAAAGACAGAACAGGAGGGTCTTTGCAAGAATAATTGCAAACAATGCATGAAAAGAAGAGGAGAAAGGTGTTCGGCATGTTCTTCAGCAATGGAAGTCTACACCACCAAAGCTAGAATGAGGGAATTTGGAGTTACCAAAAATAGACAACTGCATAATGAAAGATGTGCAAAATAATCTAATAATTGGGGTAAATTCATTCATGTAGCAGGAACTTTAGACTTGCTGAAGCTTGCATTATTTCATTCTAAGTAAATAGGAAAAGATGGAAACCTAATGACCAACACCAGTTTGTAGCAAAACGGTTTTACTGAAAGGGTTTCTTTTAATTTAAACAGACTTTTTAAATTAGGTGTTTACAGCCAATGAAAGACAAATTAAACTCTCTAGAACCATCTGCAATCACCAGTGAAAAAAACTGTTTCTAAGATCTTGGGCTTTCTTCATAAACGCAACCAGTAAACTCAGGCCACACAGAGATTAAAGTTCTGCATTACTTCAGATTTAAAGCAGAAGCAATATCATCCCACTTTAATGGTCATGTTGAAAGAGCTAAAGCCTGCCTATAACTCGGCTGTGACGTTTGATGAAAATAAAAAGAGGTTGATGTGAAGAATTAAACCTTCAGCCTTTTCAACTGGGTGGAACTCCTTTGATAAAACCAGACAATAAGATTCTGACCAGAACATTGTTGTAAAACAAAGTTATACAACTAGTTATACAACTAGAATTATGTGTGTGTGCATACATATACACACACACATATATAATATTGTTCATATTTAAACAGAATTGTGCTTAAAGTACTCCCAGTGAACTCTTTACTAAGTGCACCTTGCTAGTAGACATTGTGTCACTAGTCAACTTTTAGACTAGTCAGTTTTTTTAATTATGTCTAGAAGACTTCTGTCTTAGCTGTCGCTTGTCATTGTGAATATAGCTAAACAAAACCTGTAAGTTGCTGTAAAGTATTCCCTCAGGCATTTCTAACATATCTCACCAACTCATCGTCTAGACTCTTATCATGTTGACCTTGACAATAAAACATATGAAATCTTGAAACCCTTTCTTACTAGTAGCGAGTTGGATCCCCTTTTGCCTTCAGAAATGCCTGAAGTCGAACAGCATTAACTGGTTATTGGAGCTACTGCTGCATTTTTATTGTTTTAAACTATTTGCCACTTCCCTTAATTCTGAGATGAGCTGATTTGCTCTGTCTATTAAATAGCAAAACACACCAATAAAGTAGCTGGCAGGTGTGTTTTGTGGTACTAAAAACATAGCTACACATGGTAAAAATCCTTTACTTAACATTACAAAATATTATTCTGTTAACCAGCCATTACATTGATCTGGTCTCAAAAAAATCTTATAAAGCAGACCAGTTTCTAGTTGTTTTGTGTCATGCCAATCTACAGCTGGTCGAAGTAGATGGATGTTCAGACCAGATATAATTCTGGTTTTGCTGGAGGTTTTGCAGAACACTAATTTTACAACCAAGAAGATGTTATTCTACAACAACAGAGTGCCTTATAGAGATTGACTCTAGTCATTTAATTAATTGAAGTGCATCAGTTGAGTTAAATCAAACCAGATAAAAGTAACCAGAGACAGGCCATTTATGTGTTTTACCATGGCAAGACTTTGTCAAACATGAAAAATCCAGAAAAAAATAAAAATAAGAATAATCAGAAAATGCAAATTAACTTCAAAGAGATCCTTGTTCCATTGTTGAAGGCTCTGTAAAGATAATACAGAAACATTACAAGGATAAAATAAGTGTTGTATCTAACACAATGAATCTTTGATGCTTGACCCATTACACACAACTTCAAGGCGTTTTTTTTTTGTTTGTTTTTTTTAATAAAGTACCTTCATGTTCTTACAGCCAGCTGTGTAATGTCTTCTAAAATTACACCAGACCTTCTATTTCTTCCCATATTCTCTTCAGATCAACCAGAGAGAGGTTCAATTCAACCTCAAGTGTCATGCAAACCTGTATCTATCCTGGGGTGAATTAAGTGACATGTCTTGACTGCTGGCCATTGAAGCAAAAAATTAGCCCACCGGTCCAATGAAAGGTCAGGCTAGAGGGAATGGAAACGGAGGGTCACGTTCCTCTGAAAGTCAGTAAAGCTGTCAGTGGCATTGACAGCAGTCAGAGAAGAAAGGTACAAGCTGGTGGGAGCAGTTTCGTCTGACAGAAAAGATGTGCTTTAGCTCCTCTGCTGGATGATGCATGAAAAAGTTCAATGTGTTCTATGAATATGTTTTGTTTGATTTGTTGTATAACTGGAGTTATCGGCAGCAAACAGATGGTATCACACCCTGTGTCATTAGATTAATTGAAAATCAGCCAGCTTCTCAGAAACTTGCACTTTTGTTCAACCAGGTTATCTAATTCTCCCTACTAAGTTATCACGATAAATAAAAAGCAAACAGGTTCTAACTTTATGTTGTGTTCAGTAATTACTTGGGAAATTACTTGTTTTCCTGTGCAACTTGGTCAGTTCGTGCAATCCTAAACGTAGTCTCTGTTTTTCTCATTAATGTGAATTTAATTATTCTATAATTGGATTCCCTGAGAAATCAAAGGTGAATGAGAATAATCTCACTTTGGAGTAAAATAAGTTGCTGATGACCCTATGATCTGTTTCATGTTTATAAGATAAGATGATGCAATTTGCTTTTGTAATATAGATGAAAAAAAAAAAAATCAACATAGATATCCATGAATTTGTCCTGGATATCTTAGACCAAAGTTATCTTGTAGAGAAACAAGGAGGGAATGTTTCCAAGCCTGATATCTGTGGGAGTTTCCAATCATCATTTAATCAAACAGTGATGCTTTGGGGCTTTGTGACTACATAGAATCCACATGGGGAGCAGAAGAACATGCAAACTTCACCTAGTATTACTCTCAGAGATTACATCTGGGAGATTATAAATCTGGGCTTCTTAATTTAAGAAAGTGTCACAGAAGCATGTAACAACACGCCACATTCGATTACAATATTCTTAGGCTCTTTCCAGTTCATAAAATCATAAACATACATTCTGTCACATCCTAGCCTCCAAATGTATAAACATATAGTATATTTAGAAGATATTAAATAATTTTATTTTCCTTGCACATGCATGTGTAGCTTGTAGTATTTTGTGTGTTGGGGATCACAGTTTGCATCAACGTTTGGCTTAACAATCTGTTACTGATGAAACTATTAATAAAGTGCCATGATTCAACTAAAGATTCAACTTGTCGGCCCCTTGTAAATAAATTAATTCAAACTACTGAAAAAATAAAACTGTCCACACAACAATGGATGATTACTGACATCCATTGTTGGCAATCGATTTTTTAACAAAATAGCAAAACTTTAAAGTTGACATATTCCTGTAAATAATTCTGAAAGTTCTCACAGTTTATCCAATACAGAAAGAATGGAGTCCCCTTTCAAAGTTCCAGCGAAATCTGCTGATGATGTATGGATGGCATAAATCATATCACCCGATCTTTGCAATCAAGCAGATGGTCAAGATGATTTCCAACTGAGGCAGAAAGGTATGAAATCCAACTTATTGTTGAGGAGCTCCACTGATAGAAGCTCTAAAGTAAATGTCTCTCTTCGCAAAGGAACTTTAATTCATGTTTGTTACTGTTGGTTTGCTGTGTTGCCCAGTTCAAACTCATCCATCCCTAAACTGCTAGTTTTGATTTACACATAAAGTACAACGAAATGTACCCGCTAGTTGTGTTGTGAAACTTTGGGTGGAACTTGCCAAACTCCTCAGGCAATACCTCAAGATAAAGTGCCTGATGTTATTGCAGTCACACCTGACTTCTTCTACAGAGAGATGATAAAAAATAAACTCTAGATGCCTTGACAGACATGGCTGTTCATGTTTTTTTAATATTATGAGATAATCAGCCCTTCATAGCATGAGTCATTATCTCTTTCCGTGGAGGAAAACAGACCTGCAGATAGCAAAAAGATGCAAAATTTTGCATGCAGTTTAAAATCTGCATCACTGTCAGGAAGGTTTTGTAGTAACATGTGACCATTTTTTTTATCAGCCCCTGTGTCATGGGTCATAAGATAACCAAATGACTGTATGTGTGGCGTCTTCAGTTCGTCAGCAGAAGGATTCAGATTCTACCATAAACAAGTCCCACTGCCTCACCTAGAAAAAAAAGCAATTACAGAAAAGTTTTTCAGCTGACAGGCTGCCAATCACAACTTCTCCATGTGTGCAGATTCCTCCCACTTTGTGCAATTACTTCACTCCCTTATTTTGATGACACTTGCCTTTCAAAGGCTTCCACTCCACAATTTAGAAGTAAAGCATGAAGAGTTTCTTCAAAGCAAATTTATTCTCAGGGATTTTTCTCAGGTTATTGATAGCAACACAGCTCAAAGAAATCCTCTACATAAAGGGGCACGTAATGAACTAACAGGCACTAAATATTCACTGTCTCCTGGTTTAACCGTTAGCGGTACATTTACTCCCCAAAAAAGAGCCACATCACTTAAAATCTCAGCCGTCCACTACACCACTGCCGCTTATTTCAAAAAGGAACGCCTGGACTTTGGTCTCATCCTTCTCATTACCTCAGAAAAGATCAGAAACGTTCCGTCTTCTTCAGGAGGCCATCTCTGCAACCATCCCAGCGCCTTCAGATGATTCACCCCATTATGGAGCCAATCAGGTATAATGAAGCACTGGGCAAACCCGCTGGCTGAGCCAGATAAATAATTTAATGGGACTTGTCATCCCTCTCCCATCCAGCCGCTGCCTTCACTGAGGAGTAGCGAGACACATGAAGGCTTTCCAGGGTGGAGGGACTTCGCCAAACAGGTGACACTCCCCCACATCACTGAGGTCCACCTCCCACATCCTTCCTCCTCAGTCACCTCCTCATCCTCAAATCAAACAACCTTCCTACCCCACCCTTCGCTCTCCCCACTTGTCAGACGCCAGGAGACGGAGGGATGGAGATAGTACCACTTCGTTACCAACCTCTCACTCGGAGCCTTCAAACAGATTTCAGCTAATGAGGGAGCATTTAGAAACTCAGGGATGCCGACATCCAGAGGTAGAAGGAGATGAATGGGTGGAGGTGAGGGGAGTGGTGTGCAGCGGTGGGCTGCACACACATCCACGTACACACAGGAACATCCAAACCCACCTTCCTTTGTCTGACCCACACACAGATAGCACACATTCACCTGTGCACACACACTTTCTCACACACAGCTCAGGGTTGTCAGTGCAGGTGAACAAAGTGAATAGGATATGTGACTGACAATAAAGATTTCTTTTAACATCAGTGAGGTGGAGGCGGGCAGGCCGGGTGGGAGACGCATGAGTCTGTGGAGACAGGCTGCAGAAGTTCGCATTACTCTGAGGGACCCGTCGACTGCATATGCCATCTTTAATGACGAGACCTCGCCAAACTGGCACCCAGTCCGCCAACCAGGAGGGAGAGAGAGCAAAGAAACAGGCAAACCCTCATTCTAAATCTTCTTTTTCTTCTTTACACCCCCATCTCCTTTAAATGTGAGTTTTAATAGACACTGCTAAATTTCTACTGCTGTCTCCTTAAAGTTTAATTCACCCACTTTTCTCCCACCCCCCATTAAAAAGCTGCGACAGCAGCTGCAAACAGAGCATTATTATTTCATATTATGAAAACAGGGTTTTTAGATGAAGGGAAAGAGAAGAAATGCTGTAGAAATATTTCTATGGCACATTGTGGCAGGATGGGAACTGTTGTTTTCAACACCATATCCTCAACATTATCTGGGTTATACTATATTTTATTTAGAAGTCTTCAGATTCAGAGGTAAACTAAAGGTTACAGAAGAAAATTTGTAGTTTCAAACAAATATGGTGTGTATCCATCTCATGTTGATTTTTGCGGTTTTGTAGTAAATCTTTGAAAAGTGAGTCAAAGTGACCCAGTTTGAAATAGCAAAGCAGGGTTTCCCAGTTTTGGTCCAAGAGAGCTTCTATTCCACAACTTTTAGACGGATCTGTTCCTGGGCACCTCTGTCCTAGGGAACACCTTTTGACATCCCCATATTTTCACGACCTAGTTTAAAGTTTCAAAGTCTCTTTTGTGTACTTTGCCACACTACGTCTTTATGTCTCACACAAAGTTCTAACATGGGAGACTTTTAAAGACACTTAGACATTTAAGCATAGAATAAGTATTGCACTACCTTATTTATCTTCTGAACTGGTGAATTCTTCACAACCCAGTAAGAGCAATGAGGTCAGACACACCAGTGAGTGTTAAACATTCCTAGAACAGAGGAAGCAGAACATTGTCAGTGGTGGCTTCTGATCTACAGAACAGTGATTTAGAAAAACAACTTGAAAAGCACATATGATAAACAGTTTAACAGTACAGAAGATTAAAAAAACTTGACTTAACCTGCATAAAAATTAAATGCGACTGAATAGCATATGTTAGCATAATTTTAAATTTGACTTGTAAAAATAGAATATAGATTTTGTTTTACCCTTTAAATCAAAATGACAGAGAACAAAAAAGTCTAGCGCTAACTCTGGTCTACATCATGTTCTCAATGTAATACTGGAAATTTCAGAGTTACCATTAACTTTGAGGCATAATAATAAAATTAATTGAAATTGATTTAATGAGAAAGACCAATATTTTTTTTTCTTAGTGCTGAATATTACCTTTTTAGACTGAAACCCTTGAAAGAACTTTTGAATGGTTGAGACTAGTTGTTTATGATTTTCCAGGGATTTTGGCTGCAAATAGATTCTTTTTTACTACAGGGCTCTCAGAGCAACTAGAGAACTGAAGTTAAAAAGCCTTCATTATATTTTGTAGAAGATTAAACTTGTATTTTAATTAATATTCAAGTTGAAAAGAGAATCCAAAATACATAGAACGTTTCTTCGCACTGATAAAAAATCACTGACTGCAATGAAATTTAATGACTCCACTTAAATTGTGAGCGCTTCACCTGCTGGGATTTGAACGCACAGCCTTCCGACTTCCTCCTGGTCTGTATCTAGAGAAGAAATCTGCTCTAGAGTTTAGATTGACCCTAACAAAATGTGACCCAACCCCCATCGAGTGCGTAGACATTGTGTCTCAACCCAATCCAAACCCACTGAGGCCCGAGGCTGAATTAAACCTGACATAATATTTCAATTAAGATGCCACTCTTTTTGTTTTTAGACCACCATTTGAGTAAGCAGTGTAAATTCTCCCAATTTTAGTTTTTGTTTACCATTTTCTAGCTCCATTTTGTCTCTTGTTGTAACTTGGGTGAGTCAGGTGCAAATTTTCTGGGGTGTTTGATTCAAAGATCCTATCTCCACCAGCCGCTTCAGATTTAGTAACAATTTGCTCCAGTGCATGCTGGGTGTCATAGCCTAAAGGAGCCAACAGAACAATATAATCTGCAAAAAGTGACAATGAGACAGACACCAATAGCCTTCAGGCCACAGCTCCAAGAAGCCCTATCTGCTATGGAGGTCCTGAATATGATCTGGTCTCTCTGAAGCATGAAGTGAAGATAAGAGGTTCCTCCACCAGATGTTCCTAGTTTACCCTAAACACCTGTTTGGGTTTACCAGGTTTGCCTGCCACCAGATTCAACTCATAGCTGTCAAGTGTTCACAAAGTGGTGATTGCTTGACAGCTCTGCTCCTCTTTTCACCTAAGTATCCATGATAAAATTCCACATATTGGATGATAAGATTACAAAATCAATCATTGGCCTTTTGCCAAAGGTGGCCAGGTACCATTACTCTTATAAACCACCTTTTACCCAAACATGGCATTTGTTTAGACATTCCGTGTCTTTTACAGAAGTCTGTTAACGAAACACTGCTCAGGTGCAGATCAGGGTACCGGCACCGATGCCCAAACGGGCATTAAAGTCCCATAAAACCAGCAATGATTCACCAGATGTCACCTCTTCCAGAACAACATTTAGCGAGTCCAAGAAGGCCAGGTGATCTGAACTGTTTAGTTCATGAACATAATCAACATTATGTTCCCTCTTCCAAACCGAGGTCACAAACAGATGATCCTCTCTATAACCAGCATAAACTCCAAAATAAAGACAATTGACTGGCAGCTTGTGAGTAAAAGGTATTCTGCTAATGTATAACTTTTTTACCAATATGACTGTCTAGAGTTCATCCCCACAACAATCCATCACTTACAACACGATTCCCTCGACTCAAATGCCCACAAACAGGCTCCATAAACTTTAAGACACCCTCCCATGCAATATACAAGTGTGTGTTTTCTAAGGGCAGTCTTCAGTACATCTCGTTACAGGCTTAAATCAGCTCAGCAGAGCCTGTTTAAAGAGGACATTACAGTATATCTGTTAGAGAATAAATAATAAATGCCAGAAGGGAGGCATCCAGACAGAGGGATGAGTGTGAAAGTCCCACCTAGGACGCCTGGCAGGCTGTAATGAAGAGAGTGAAGGCAAAGCTCATAAAAGGAGCTCCGTGTGAGGAGAGATGGGCTCCGCCGCCTGCGGGGGACAAATGGCAGCCAAGAGGCAGCAAAGCCTGAAATAAGAAGATACTAAAATTTATGAAAAGAGTCAACCATCCAGTCTTATTTCCCCTCTCACTGAGGAGGAGGTTTGGAAAGAAAAAAAACAGGTGAGAGACAGATTCATGTTACTGATATCCTGCAGGTCAGATCAGTTTGAACAGTTACTCTGCTCTAGCTAATTTAGAAAAAGTTTAAAGTCCAAAATGAGACCTTATCTGTGAATTAAACAAAAGTCTTCTAATAGTTATAAATCTGTTTTCTCTCTAACCATGACTAATGGCAAAGCTCTCTTTCTTGCTTCTTTTCACTTAATGAAGCTCTAAAGCAGTGGTGTCCAAAACCTGTCCAGAAGGGGGTGTGTCCTGTGTTTTAGTTCTTTCACTGGTTCAACACAACTTAATCAAATGATGATTATTAGCAGGACTTTGCAGAACTTCATGACACACTGAGGAGGAACTTGGAGAACTGAAATAGGCTGTTTTGGAGCAGAGACATCAAACAATGGCAGGACACTGACCTTGGGACTGAAGCTGGGCACTCATGCTCTAAAGAGTAAGGACATCCTCTAAAGTTATGAGATCTGACACCTTTTATCAGATCAGCTTTATTTCTGGAAGTTTAGCACACGACCTGAGCAACTCCGTGTTCAAAAGACACAAGGCATGTTGGGAAATCAAAGGTGGGTAGTAACTGGGTATACTTACTCAATTACATTTGCTTGAGTAATAAAAAAAAAACAAAACAAAAAAACTTCTAGGCATATGATACTGTTTACTTCTACTTGAGTAAAATCATTTTGATGTATCACTACTTATACTTATGTAAAATGTTTTGGCTACTCTACTCATTTCTTATACAAATTCTCAAACTCTATTGCTGCCAAATAATGACCATTTTAAAGCTACTGAACCTCATCAACAGAGCTTTAAAGAATCCCCTTTACTGCGATCTGACCCACTCATTTACAAAAGCTGTTACAAGCTGTTTGGCCAGGCAGTTGACTGGTCCCAAAACATTGAACTATTATTTCTCGACTGACCGGGACTCCCTGCACACCTCGCACTCTGCATCCATCTGATCCTGGCACTGGGATCGGCTGTTTGGCAGGAAGCGGCCTATAAATAAAGAGAGGCCTGCGCGAAAGAATGTGTTAATTACTAATTAGAGAGAAAGGGACCAACTGAGGGGTTTCTGGATGGCTACATGGCGTTTATATGTGTTTTCTTTGTGTGTGCGGTGGTGGGTGGGTGGGTGATCATAATGTTTTCTATTCTGAGCTTCACACTGATGGTGCCACCAGGGCAAAACTCTTTCATTCGTTGGGACAGTGAGGGCATCACTGACACAATGTCACAGTGCAATGAGACAATTTCTAAAGTCAAAAAAAGTCAGGAGAACAGTAACCAAACATTTACTGTCGTATTTCTATTTAAAATTAATTTAAGTCAACCAAGAAGATTCTTTTTGATAGGAAATTAGTTATTTCTTAAATGTTAAAAAGCAATGCTAGTCTTTGACTTATGCTGTCTTGCAGTCTTTAGATGTGTCCCTGCACATACACATCTGAATTAGATTAATTGCTAGTTACCAGCTCTGTAGTTAAAAAGATACTGATGAGCCAATTGGATCAGGTGGGTTTGAGAAGAGGGGCATCCAAACGTTTCAGAATAGCAGATCTCAAGACCTGGTTAAAAATAATGTGATTTAATTTTTGATCATTAAATCATGATTGAACCATTGCTAAGGTCTTGTTTAACTGCTGACCAACATCATTAAAGAAAAACTACTTCTGTGGGTCTCTTCTAGGGTTTCTATCCACCCTAGATACTTGGGTGAAAAGAGAATGCAGATATATCCACAGGTATATCTGCTTCAAAGGTCACCAAGCGGACTGGGATGCCCAGCAAGACCAACTTCATGATTAAGAACAAGAACATGGAGATGAGTTACCAAGAGCCTGAAGCCTTCTCTGTATTTTCACGCTGCTGCTCTGAGCGGCACCTTCACAGCTTTCTATGACCTTTCCATTAATTAACAAGGATCTAACAGACTGCAGAAAATGTAATCATATCACACTACGGAGACAAAGATTGGCCTCTTTGTCACTGAGAGTAATTAACCTAAGTGGACTCTGTATTTCTGAACACCTCAAGAGACAAAGTTGAACTTCAAACTATGCTTAAAGAAATCTCTGATCAAATTGTTTGGCTTGGTTCATTTCTACTAAAACTACTCATATTTTAGTTTGCAGAAGAGTAGAACAACTACTTAGAGCTTAAAAGTGGTTGAAAAAGTACATGCTGGTAAAATTTTGAACATTTCCTCGTCTGGTTTGACAATTCTGCTTTGGTTAATTTCTTTTCTTTGTTAAACTCTAACTAAATCTTGTTTGCGTGGTGTCATTCTGTATAGCCCTGCTGAAAAAGGCCAAAGTCATCAGGGAATCCAGTTGCATCAAAGCTTATGTAAGAGGTATTCAAGTAACATCCACTCTCACACACTCTACTTCTGTTGGCTTGTCTTCTTAGTTTAATGAATCCAGCCATGTGTCCCTGCCTGTACAACAACATGATGCAAGAACGTATGATTTATCAAAGCATGCAATCTTCCTTAAATGGCTTGATGAAAATTTTATTTTCAGTATCTCTCTGCAAGTCACATTTAGCACTTTGAGTCTCAAGGCGTTGAAGAACAACCACTAATAGTATTATTAATATATGTTATAGATACTCTGAACTTTGCTTTCGTTAAAATGTGACCCAACACAGTTTTCTCCCATTTAGTATCGGACCAAACCAGTGAGCTAAAACATCCATCTATTTGTCTGTCCAGCTATCTATCCATGTAACCTTTTCCTCTGTACATTCAGTCATTCTGGTTGGGAAATTTAAAGCTGTACCCTTTTCACTTTTACTTAACTTTTGATGGCAAAATGCCCTTTCACCCTTTTAGTATATTTAATAAAAGATGGGATGAAATCCTAAAATGACCACTATGGGGAGAAATCACAGCCAACCAGAAACATGTCTGACTCCCGGTACTGTAAGTTAAGCTGTTAGAATAATTGTTGTTTTAGTTTTTTCCAAAAACTGTTATTTCAATGTGTTTTATGTAAATTGTGACAAGTTAGGGTAACTAACTATTTTCGACAGTACAAAATCAGTGATTTTTATGGCTCTGAACTGGAATCATGCACATTACACGACTTCTGAAATGTATCACAGTGGTTTATGGTCAGAGCTAGGGCCACAAAATGTTATTCTCCCCTTTGTTCCTTCGTCATGGGAAGAGTGATAATTTCTCCATGCAATACTATAACTGTGATTCAGGCAGAGTTTTTCTTCCTGTTGAGCAGTCGAGGAAGCTTCATCTGCCACACTGAGACCACAGTCATTAGCATACTTATGAACTTTCACACTGTCTTAATTCTCAAATTAAACACCTGCCTCATTCTGCTGCACCTCTCTCCATCTCTCCCACATTAAGGTCTCATAATTTTCCCTCTTTTTCCTGTGTTTGTAGTCAGCAGTGCCATAGAAGACATGTAATTATGACATAAGATTTTGTCTAAAGGAAGTGAAATATCTCATCTTTAAATATAAAGGTACATATTATTTCCCTTAACACAACGGAAATCTCAAAACCTTAACCTAATTCAAAATGCATTGAGAGTAAACCTTTATCACTGTGAGCAGAATCTCCAGGGTCCTTAATTGTCTGGTAATAAATTAATTTTAGGTTTAACTTCACTTTATCGCCATCATTTTGGGAGACCAAGACCCTGATGGCTTATTAAAACATGGTCTGGATTGAGTCATGAGCCTTTGTAATTAGTGGCGAGCAGAACTCCATTCAAACGAGTTCATTCAAGAGCACTTTGAACTTAAAACCCAGTATTTTATTTGTGGAACGTTAACCGAGTGTTATTCAATGTGGCACAATTAAACAATGTTTGTTTAATTTTTGAATAACGTGTATACTCACAGATGTCTAAACCAACTTTTAATCTCTCTGTGAAGCAGAGTGAAGAATATTGATCCTGGTAATCTGCTGCATCTGCACTTAATGACAGGATTGCTGTAATCTGTCTCTTCTATCAACAGTAAACCTTTCTTTCTGACAAATAAACATGTAAATATTGCCTAAAGGCTGTGAAGTGAACTCACTAATAATTGTTCAGGATAAACTTGTCAATAGAGTGAAGAAAACTTGCCAACCGACATAATGTTATGAAGAAAGTGAGTTGATTAGCATTGTTAATCTTTTAATTGTGGTAACTGTGGAGGGTATATTAGGCAGGAGGGATACTTTTTTTCTTCAAACTGGACAGACGTAATGGGAGATCGTTAGGCTTTGTTTGAAATTGACAAGGCTCAAATTGAGATGACTAGACAACTGAGTCATTTCTAAAGCAAACAATTGTGTGATTTTCTAAGCCTCTGGAGACATCGATATAAACAAAAAGAGGTCCAAGGAAAAGAACAGTGGTTAACTCTCCCCACAACACTGTCCCTTGTGGTCATATGAGAACGATGAGTCATTGTAGTTGAAATTGCTCTAGAGCTCTAGACTAGAGCAATCACTAAGACAAGCAAGAGTCCTCCTGCTTACCCGTGTCCACTACAAAAAAAAAAAAAAAAAAAGAATGTGCAAATCAACATCAAAACTGGAGTGGACTATAGCATATTTAAGCATCCTGCAATTATGCAAGCTAGAATGTGTGTCCATTCTGATAGCTGAATAATGCAGTTTCTTCTGTCAGAACTGGCACTCTGTACTGTTAGGAAGTGTGGAAGGCTAAGAATGCTCACTGTCTGGAGGACCCCTGGGTGTGGCCCTGTCCTCGGCAATGCAGATTTATGACACTCCAAGAGCATCTCGGCAATTGCAGCCAAGACTGGAGCCAGCAGCTAATTAAAACCTTTCACTGGGATCCCTGTAAAGTCACTGATCCACCAGCAGTCATCAAGTCAGCAGAATCAGCAGCAGAGCTGTATATGAGGACCTGGCCTTAAATGGCTTTGGTAAATGGTAAATGGCTGTGTGCTTGTATAGCACTTTATCAAGTCCAGGGGACCCCAAAGCGCTTCACACTACAGTCATTCACCCATACACACACACACATTCACATGCTGATAGTGGCAAGCTACTGGATTGTAGCCACAGTTGCCTTGGGGCAGTCTGACAGAAGTGAGGCTGCCATGCACTGGTGCCACAAGGCCCTCTGACCACCACCAGCAAAGGCGGGTGGAACAGGGATCGAACCAGCAAACCTCCAATTGCGAGGCAAACTCCTACCACTGTTGCTGCTATCACCTCAAATATATGCATATACAGTGAAATAGACTCCAAAATTTACCATGCTAAAAATTATAATAGATCTAAATGACGTCATATGGTATTAAGAAGTACCAGTCAGCAAAGGCTCCACTACTCTTTGATGTGAGGGCTATCATAAGAAAGAAATGCGATTGGCAGCACAATGACAGTAAACAGGTAAAAAGATAATTACCTCTTACCATGAAAAACCCTATTTCTTCATTGGATAAATTTTTCCCTCAAGTAATATTTGACTAATTAAATCTTGTAAAGGAAAGAACAACTAAATACCAAGAGATGTGACATTGTACATACCACTGCTGCCACAGACAGCTAAATCATGGAGTCAGCAGTCAAACCAGAAAGATGTCGCATTGGTCTAGCTGCTGAACAATGAGTCAAAAATCTTGTTGGAAGTCATTGACCAATCTCGTGCAAAGCTTTTCACAGCTAAGCCTGCACTTTTAAATACCACCTATGGTGCCTGTTTGTTAGGTCTCTTACTGCTATCTTTTTTCTTCTATTTTTATTAAATATATTGGACATGAAAATATTTACAGCTGCAATGATTTTCAGACCTGCTCCACCACTTTATAGGAAAAACTGCAGAAGTGACTGTATGTGCACTATAAAATGAATAACGTGAAAAAATTTAAGAAATTATAGAACCCTTCAAATTAGATATCAAATTTAAGAGTTTTTAAAGAAACTTAGAGTAAGAACAGAAGATTGTAGTTATGTGTGATGAATAGCATTTTGTCAGCATGTAGAACAACAGACGTTTGATTAATAACAACTAAAAGATATGTGTTCTGTCTTAAAGGTGAAAACCTGACATTTTCTGTTGAGCTCTACAGATAAAGCAACTTTTCTTTTTTCCAACAAATCTCTTTGAACCCAATGATAAAACCCGGCTCACATCTGATTTCCTGACTCCTTAAGACAGGGGAATATAATAAGGAAGATAAACTTCCCTTTTTTTATCCCATCTGACATCACTGAGTTAAAAAAAAAAAAAAAGAAAGAAGAAAAAAACAAGCATTAATGAGGAGTGGATGAAGTTTGACAAAAGGGGTTCATGCACCATAGCTGGATGTCAGACAGGAATGTCAAGGTCTTGTTTTGGTGTATCAAATTATTAAACTGATCTAAGGGCTCCTGATGGAAGTATGAAAGGGTTAAAACAAGGGTGTATCTTCTTTTTTTGTGTTTTTTAAAGTCAAGTTTAAAAGCAGTTTTAATGTCTTCACCACCATTTCCATGTCATTGTCCCTTTTGTGACAGCATATCTCTAAATTATTGCTAAACAGAAACACACCCACTCCAAAATCCAAATAATCCCAATGATTACTTATAAGGTTTAATGAAATACAGTAGAATGAATGAAAGGATATTCATTCATTTTGTTTCACTCGAGTCTCCTGTCTGTTCTGTAACTTAAATTACATTTTCTTAAAACAGAAAAATAACTTTGATTTTTTCTGCAGTGCTATCTTAATGAATCCATAATACCTCTGTATATTACAAAAAAAAAGAAAGATTTATTCCACAGATTGTATCTTCCTCCTACAGTCACTCATAAACACAACAAATCAGAACAAAACCTGATAAAACTCTCTTCCTTTCATTTAAAATCTCCTCGATTTGTTTCTCCCATGCAGCTCTCTCCGCTCTCACAGCTTGCCGGGTGGGATTGAGGTTAAATTTTTTGTCTCTACAAAGTCATTTAGCCAAGAGGCACATGCTCAAAGATTTATGAGGAGAAGCAGAGCCAGGGGTGAGCTTCTCAATTTCCTCCAAACAGCATCTTTGTGCAGTGAAAAACCTGTCTCTCACTGCAGCGTGTTTACATACAAACAGTGTCAGGGAGCTTGCAAATGTTCGCTAGAGCAAAGCCTAACGTTTACATGGAGGGTGACACCAAGTCTGAAGCTACATGCTCTGGCTTGACTGGCTGCTGTGCTATGGCTTATCTGCAACTATATACTCTCCCTACACAATGCTAGGGTGCTGCAATACCTTCTGAAATTACCTTTGAAATAATGAGCCACCTTTCACAAAATGAGATTGCATTATGATTTTTTTTTTTTTTTCTAAATCACTTTGAATTGGTTTGTTGGATTTTAGAATTTGTGAAAACAAACTCTTATTCCCAACATAAAATAAAGTTTTCCAAAACAACAAATAATGCTTGTTTGACTTTGCTTAACACCATCTTATGTCTTTATATGAAAGCTTTCAAAAGATTTCTCAATTTTTCCCTACAATGAGACAAATCAAAGGTTAAATTAAAGATTTAATTAAATTTAAAAGTCCAGAAAGCTCTAAAATAGTCTGTATAAAAATCCGATTGGTAACATGTCAACCTTTGAATGCAAATCTTTCTTTTACTTTGTCAAGTTAATTTGTGTTTGAAAATGCATTATGAAAAACAAATCTAGTCAGGAGAAACTTACTAAGGCTAAAGGGATTCACGCACAGCTCAAAAAATTAGTCAAGGATAGTTTTTTTTTTAGCTAAAATTATCAGTGAATCATTCATCATTTTTCTATATTTGTGTCAGAAATATTTATGCATTTAGACAAGGTTAAGATGACTTGTTGATATTCAAACCAAGCTTTGCGCTGAGGTAGAAAGTGAATTGAAGTGACATGAAACATTGAACATTAAAGCAACAATGCAGGTCAAAGTGTATTAGTCGTTAAAAAAATACAACAAATTATGAAACAAGCAACAAACATTACCTTATGTCAAATGCCATCATGCAAATGATCAAAAGAAATCATCATCAGATTTATATCAAATACATTAGTCAATGTTCCAGTTGTTTTTGAAACGTCTGTGAAGATGCAAATCTGGGAGTTTATTCTAGATTTGCGGAGAAATTAGTCCACATTTGGGCTGGATGCCTGAGAAACACCATACCGTTGTTCTCAGTAAATGTCTATGACAAGATAAGGGAGCATCATTGCTGACCTACAGAAGAGAAAAGGGAGAATGTTTGTAATTTGAAGTAAATTATTTCTGCAAACTACAGATTTCTTGACCAGATTTCTAATCTGGCCAAGAAATCCCTGGTTCTTTGACACCTCAATCTGCAAATGTCTATTTCTTAGTTTTCAGCAGTATGGAGTCACATACACAAAGTACTTAACCTTAGATGATGAACTGCAAATCATTCCTCAGAAGAACTGCAAAAACATTAATCTTCCTCTGGAATTTGCTAAAAAGTGCCACTAAAATCAATCCCTTTACACAGCCGGTACGTGGTGCTTCAACTTGAATTTTTTTCATAAGCTTAACTCCAATTTTGTTAAAACAATGAAGTAGTCAAGTGCTAAACTCAGTGGTGAAGTAATTTATTTTGCAATGATAATATAATATTTTGAACTGTGAACTATGCAAACCTCTTCCCCTCTCATGCAATCTTGTTTTCATGATCATCACTGAAGTGAGTAAAAGAACAGAAGTGTGAGAGATGCAGGTCGCATCTCATCAAACTTAGTGTGCGTTTGTTCCTGTGTGCTGTTTTCCCTCCGACATGTTGTTTATCACAATGCAGAATTCTTATTATATATTTAAAGGACCTTTGAAATGA
The DNA here is from genome assembly GCA_903066825.1 of Alfaro cultratus. Lineage (NCBI taxonomy): Eukaryota > Metazoa > Chordata > Actinopteri > Cyprinodontiformes > Poeciliidae > Alfaro > Alfaro cultratus. The sequence goes on along the minus strand of CAEFZX010016091.1, from coordinate 37,297 downwards.
TTATGAGCTTTTGGCCCATGAGCCTCTGTGTGGAGGAAAACAAAAAGAAGAGAGCGTGAGAGCATAAGGCAGAACAGGGAGAGGGGGAAGGAGAACAGGAGGAGGGAGGCACAGAAAGCGTCTCCAGAGCAAAACAAAAGAAGAACAAACAAATGCCTCCTTTTTACAGAAACAAGATAATAGAAGAAGAGGAGGAAGAAGACAGAGGAATCAGAGGTGTGTGTGTGTGTGTGTGTACTTTTGCATTTCTCACCTAGTAAGGACCATTTTTCCAACAAATACTATATTGTGAGGCCCACTGCTCCATATGATGCCCATAAGAAGAAGTGATGTTTTTGGGTGAGGTTTAGGACAAGGTATGATGAATTTAAGTTAGATATGGTCAGACATGTGCTGGTAATAGTTAGGCTTTGGATAAGTGTCTGGGGTAAGCTATAAAAATAAATACAAAATGAATGGAAGTCAATGCAAAGTCTTTCTATCTGCACAAAGTCCTTGTGCAGATAGAAATATATGTTTGAGGGTGTGTGTGTGTGTGTGTGTGTGTGTGTGTCAGTGAGAGAGAGAAGAAGAAGAAAGAAAGGGAATTGGGGGATTTGTTGTCGCTGGCTGTTGTCGGCACACAGCGTCACTTTTTCAAAAAGCATTTGAAGATGCAGGAATAACACACCAAGCTAAAGTTTAAGGGGGGAGACCAATGAAAGGTAGGGGGAGGGCTTGAAGTGCCTGGTCTGGGTGACACATCCGAGCTCTATATGTTTAAGAAAAATGATGAATTATAGAGAAACAACAGACAGAGGGGACGTGATGATCAGAATCAACCTAGTGAGGCAAAGGGGTTTAGAGGCCAAGAATCTCTCACTTTCACCCCCCATTCACTGTCTCTGCTATTCAGTTCCAGGAATAGTTTAGAAAATATACATTTTGTGTAAATTCAGCCAGAGTTGTGTTGCCCCCATCATGAGTGTCTTTTTTTCTGAATTCTTTTTACTGTATAGGGGGATCAGCTTCAAGTGAGATCAATAAAATTACTTAATAAAAAACATCAGTTGGACATTTATTCAATTGATTTTGAATATTGTGTATTAAAATACAATATACTCTCCTTTTGGATTTTGCATGTCGTCGCTGTGCATATGTGGGTTCTCGGTGGGTAACTTTCTTCGACGGTCCTAAAATATACTTTAGGATAACTGAACTGCTGAATTGACCTCAGGACTTTTAGTGACTGCGTTAGTGAGTGTGTGTGTATGGTTAACCGACCTGTCATGTGATAGAGCCAATGTTACCATCTTATTTCACAACAGTCAGCATTAACCATTTTACCGAGCATGTGTGAGCTTTCATCGACATTCACTTTAAAAAAACTACTGATTTTTTTAGGAGCCTTGAAGCGTGTAGAAAGTTTAAGGTTCTCTTTTGTTTCTATATTTCATTTTTCCATCTGTGGATGAGCATTCTAGCTCTTAGCCTTGCCCTGACAAACCAACTATGCCTGGTGGAAGCTCTGGCTATAATTCAGGGCAGGACTTAACAGCTGGCTGCCTGACAGGAGAGCTGCCAAACGCTGGCACTGAGCGGCAGGCTGCTAAACCCTTGCACATTTTTAATTAGACCCTCACAGCCATGTCTTTGAGCCATCATAAACATACAGACGACACGCAAAGCATCATTTGTTCTCTCATATTGGCTTACAAAATACATTGTCACCTAAAAGTTTTTAGTGTGTCAAGCCTGATGGGCATTTCTTTCTATTTTTATATTATCATTAAGATAAGAAAAATTTAAAAAAATAGAAAAATACAACCATATGCAATAAAAAATAAATTGCAAGTTACCATAATAATTTCTCAATGAACTAATGGTTTTCTTCTCCTCCTTTGTGTGTGCAGCAAAATGTATGCCTCCCACTTCTCAGGAGTTGAAACAGCAGGCAGTAAATCATCTCATCATTGCCCTGACTTGCAGCGAGGAGCTTTCACAGACTCACACGTCCAGCATGAGGCCTGTCCAGCTCCACACGCTGAAACCTTAGGGCCGCCATGAGGGCCGGGAATGTGAAGGAAGCCCAGGAAACAATAGGAAGAGTGTTTATCGGAGCGAGGGCACCATGTGCAGGAGGGATTACCACAGAATTATGACTGCAAGACGCCTCGCCATCTGGGCACACAGTGCAGTAAAGGCACAACGTAATGAGTCTGCAGGAAAATAACGGCCGATGAAAAGGACAAATGTGAGCTGGGAGCTTTTATCCATGTCAGATAAAACTGGTGGGGTATATTTAGGCTTGGCATGTTAATGGGACCTTCAGGAGTCGCATTTAAATGTAGAGTAACAGGGATCGTTTTATTCAGTCTAGAACTGTGATATAATTCTGAGTAAGTTTAACACCTGTACTTTCTGCATAAATTTTAAAATTAAAGAAATGTAACAGTAGGCCAAAGTCTTGTGTTCCTGCAGATTAAAAGGAACTATTTTTAATACTAGTTGCAAGTTGTATTCTTACAATAACTGCATCAATTATATTATGTGACCATAAAATGTTTTGGGTTTTTTTTCTAATTGATGCTTTGGACAATGTAATTGTTTCGAAATCGATTATGCTCATGGCAAACTACGGCTTTAGGTAAAGATGCAGATGAACAAATCCTACTTGGACAATTGGAACTTCATAACAGATCATCCACTTTTCATATAGCTGATGGCAGGTGTGAAATAAAAAGAAACTGAATGTTTAAAAAGATTTTAAATAAATCTTTTTTCAGCTTAAAATTGATTTATGAAACAACAGCATTTTATTTTTTGCACAAAAACTAGGCTTTTCATGGTGTTGATCTTTAGATCGATACTCTCAATCCTGTCAAATATCGAAAACCCTAGATTTTGTTCTTACTGTAGATTTCTGTTCAACTTGATATGGTACTATTTCCTTTAGTGTAAAATAAGGCTTCATACCAAAGACCAACTTCTCCATCAACACACACACATAAGTGCACGCACACTGCCTTGGTTCCTGCTAGCTTGAGGATGCCTTTGGCTTTGGATCTAAAAAAGACTGCAATTTTGGATGACATATAACCCATCTGGTTCCTGAGTGGAGTAGAGAGGAGGTGACCCCTGGACCACAGTGCGAGAGCTTCAAGAAAGGGCAAAGGGTCTTGGCATCCCACCGCACTGCGTGTCAAACAGAAGTAGTTACTGGCTGGTGGATGGTCACGTCTGGCTGTGATCACATCTGGACACCAGAGAAAGGGACAAAGGCTGAACAAAGAAGACTTCTGGCCAGCTTAACAGACAGGACTTAAAGTCAAAAATAGATTCCTGAGTGGGTTTAAGAAGGAGTTCTCCAACCATGTGCCATCCAGACTCAAGGGTCAGTGGGTTTTTATTCCAGGAGAAGGCCACATCAGCTTTTTTTCCTTCACTACAGTCTCAGACAATTAAATTGATTTGTTGTCAGAAATCAAGCATAATAATTCTTTTGAATACATTTAATTTTCAGAGTAAATCATTCCTCTGCGCTATTGCTCTACTATCTTACCACTATGCATCGTAGAGATTGGAGATCATATAGAAACAATTCAGTTTCAATTAGAAATAAACTCCTACATGAAAAATTTCTCCCTTGGTACTCTGTTGGTCTAAGACATGTCAGACAAAGTGAACAGAGCAGAACCGCTAAAGTCAAACTATGAACTTTGCCTCAGAAGTACAACCAACATTTTTAGATCCAAACTGAAAGTAAGTACAAAAGGGATTGACTGACACTTCCTTATACATTGCTAAGGTGGTCTTTAATGTCAGTGACAACTGCACCTTGGAGGTCCTTTTGCGTGCATTTAGGGTTCTTTGCCCCTTCCGCTGCTATTTCAAGCCAGTTATCCTTGCAGATCTAAAGCAGATAAGAAGGGGATAGTTTCAGGCTTGCCACGGCCAGACTCAGTTAGACTTGAGAGGCATTTGGCATCAAGCCCAGATGGAGACTGTAATCACTGCAGGCCTTCAAAAAGGAGTGTATAGAAAGTAGGAATGGATAAAGAGACGGATAGATGATTGAGGCTGGGATCACATCAGCCTGAAGCAGGAACTGAAATAGTCTGCCTGCCTCTTTTTATGGTGACAACAAAAGCACAGATGTCAATTTTCAGCCTGTTGGTGGTGTAGTTAACCCAAATGACACTACGCAACGCACACAAGCACAGATATTTCCAACACATTTATTTGTCTAAAATTAATTTAGACTCCCATTGTTAATATTGCCACACTAATTAAGCATATATGATACGTTTTAGGCTAAGGCTTAGCAGCTAAGCCATATTATCTAACTAGAAATGTTGAAGCCTTTTCTTCTTTATTGACCAGCTGTTATTAGTCAGTGTCCCAGCAAACAGGCAAAATTTTAACTGAAGACAAGGTTTTCAGTCAAGTGTGGGCATGTTTGTAACTACATTTACAAAATGCAGCCATGCATGTGCTGCACAATGTAGTAGTGTGTGGAGCGGAGGCAGGTGTAAGTCCGTAAGGCCAGAGCTCAGGTTGGCAGACAGCTAACACAGAGAGAAAGAGTCTGCAGGGCAGAGTGCAGATGATAATCAGGTCGAGAAAGGATCTTAAGCAATCACATTCACTCACTCACTCACTCACTCACTCACTCACTCACTCACTCACTCACTCACTCACTCACTCACTCACTCACTCACTCACAGTTTTTAGTATGATCTGTGTGTACACCTGGTCACTCTGTTGCTCTGTTCCTTTGTCTCCCCTTCAACATCATTTCCATCCTCATTTCCTCACCATGTTAAGATGCTTATTTTCTATCTTTGGATCTGCAAGTCATCCTTAAACCTTTTACCACGGCTCTCACCCCATGGACTAATCATATTCCATAAATATTTAAAAAGTGAGGAAATCTGCTGGAGGTTACCTTATCTGGAGCTCCGATGATAATCATCTTAACCAGGGCCATTATGATTTTAATTACCTGTCTTTGATTTCCTAACTCAGCAGACTTGTTATTCCTGGCCCTGAGGTATACGGCAGGTTAAAAGGGTCTCTGGGATTAGCTCCCCTTGGATAATTGAGTCCATGTCAAAATGTACATTTATCCTCGGAGAAGTGCTTAAACTTTAAATCTCCAGATCCCTTTTCTTCAACCACTCAGAGTGACGTTTCAGACCCGACTCTGGAAGATGCCACCAACTGCTGGCTTCTTTAGTCAAGCGGTGGATAGAAATAACATTTAGCATGCTTTTTTCCACCTTTAAAGGTTGAACAAAATATCGCTTCACTTTGAAATAAAAATATTATTTGTAACTTTTGATGGTGGAAATTTGGTTCTATTGTGTTAATGTGACAAATTACATTAATCACATGGACATGATTATTTATAAGTATTAGTGCGACCAGTTCAATAAAAGAAAGGATTTTTGTTAATTTGCAATTTTGGGTTATGCAAGTGAGTGTTTACACAATTCCAGTGTCTGACAGCTGAAACTTTGCCCAAAATGGGTCATCAACAAAAACAAAACAAAGCAACAAATCTACCGAAATATGTCTGCAGAAAAGGAAAAATGTATGTTGCAATGGCCTAGTCAGACTTCAGACTTCAGCATTACTAAAATGCCTCAAAAGAGCTGTGCAGAAACAAATGGAAAACTCAATGAACTTAATCAACATTAAAAAGAAGATTAGACTAAAGTCTCTCTGCAATCATGTGAGAGGAATAAAGTCAGAAATCAACAAGGCTGAAAACAACTACTGATTTGCAGATTTCTGCATTATTCAACCTTTTTTCAATGATTTGTAGGTGTGTTTACTTCAAACTATGTATACTTGAAAACCTACATTCAATCATCTTATCAGCAAGGCCATTCAATCAGTTTTGTTTGTTTTGAAACTAATGGCATGTGGGTTTCTCTGGAAACTATTGTAATGATGTACAACTGATAGTTTGACATTTTTCTAAGTGATATTATTAGATTTTTCAATCCTTTAGTTTGTACTTAGCAGATTATTGCATTTACACACAGACACATTATCCACCTGGTGGCTGTATGCATGTTTACAGTGATGTTGGAGGCAGGCAACATATTTCTGTTTGCTGCAGGCCATCAGTGCTGCTGCTGTTGCTGCCAAAGCATGCAGCCCTGCAGACAGCCAAACCTCATTGTGAATAAAGAGGAACATGTTGTCTGGAAAGTGCTGATCTGGCTGTGTCTGAAACCTTCCCGACACCCACCCTTCTCCAAACCGCTCACACCCCACCTCTAAATCTGCTTTAAAATGGCAAGGAAGTGACAAACTGACTGGTGCTAACAAGAGGCCATAATTAACTGCAATGGAGAAAGCACAACACACACTCATAAATACATGCAGTGGACACACATGCGCACACACGCAAATGTTCAGATATGAGAGGGTAATACACAAACTGTCTATGGTCACAAGGGAGCTCTAACAGGGGCCCATCCAAGGCCTCATATGGGCACACACATGCAAACAGACTGGCACAGGGTTTTAATAATCATGTCTGGAAAAATTAACTTTGAATCCAGAGCTTTTCATGTTTGCCCACATGCTCAACAGGCCCCTTCCATCTTTACTGCCAGGTTTTTAAGTGTCTTCTGGCAGCCCAGCACTCACCAGCTACTTACGCACAAACCAGTTCATGACTCACAGCACCCGCAAAATTAACATACTTACTCTGAACTAAAGCGATTCAACACTAAACACCAAAATATGTTCAACATTCTGGACATATGGGCACAATTCTTCATGAAAACGATGGAAATGCATGGTTCAAGTCTACTCTGCATTCCCGGAACCAGAACCAAGCATGGCGAAGCAGCATTCAGGTTTAATGCTCTAATAATCTGGAACAAATGTCCAGAAAACTGCAAAAACGCCAAAACGATAAGTTTCTTTAAATCAAGGCTAAAATCCCACCTGCTAAGAGCTGCCTTTGTTTAATAACAGAAATATTGATCATTATATGTGATGTATATTTGATGATGGTTATTCTTGATGATTTTGATGATTTGATTAGCTTTATTATTAGATTTTCAGAAGTACGTTTCTATTTGAAAGTGTTTGGAACTACATAATGGATAACTTTAGTACTCCTACACCAATGGGTTGTGGGGTTTCGCTTAGTGATGTTGCCAACAGTAGAAATGTGGGTCATTTATAGCATTCCAGATGGTTGTGTGAGGTCTGGTCAGAACGTGGATTATACTCCCATCAGTGGAGATGTGGCTGAGGATCCCCATGCTTTCACTCCGAGCAGTTAAGTTAATGTTGCTCACAGTTTCATGGATTGGGCAAATAAAATTGATGAATTCATTGTTGTAAAACATATGTTAGTTGGTGTTGTGAATGCAAAAGGTTTCTCTACTATGCGAACTGAAAAACATAATGTAAAGTGTAAGGCTTCGATTCATGAGCTCTCATGTGCTACTTCGTAAAGCCAGACAGTAAACTGCAGACTGAGTTGCACCTCATATATATTCTCTAAGCAGAAAATATGCTACACACGCAAAACAATTTTTCATTGTCTATGTGCACAGGTAGCTGTGAACCTGTTAAATATTCCATGTTTTCTTTCCATCTTACACTTTGGACCTCACATGGCACACCTCCCTGAAGACCACTCAAATTTCACCCTAATGGCTTGCGAACACACACACACACACACGCAGACACACACAATACATTTGCCAAACAAACACACACAGCTGTCACTCTAAGATCCCATCCAAACTAGCACCTCTTCTTCCTTGTGATTATGGAGAGTGTTTTGGCAGAAGGCGCCGGCCTAATCGCCATTTAGCTGATTCCAGTGAGGGGATATTTGGGGAAAAGTTGGTGGCGAAGTGCTTTCATGCAGGCTGCCAGTGATCGAGAGCCCCGGCTGCCTTCCATCTCCTGAATGAGGAGCAAATTATTCCAAATCATTTGGGAGCAAGAGGCAGAAGCAACCCCTTTTATTTTTTGGATGCATTAACAATGTTTTCACTGGCTTTGTTGGTGGCATCAGAAAGGTGGGCCCTGCCAGAGATTAGCTGGATAAATTGCCTAATTGATCCATTCACTTTTTAACTGATGCTTTATTAAGAGGCTCTGGAGTAACAATAGGAGGTGGAAAAAGTCTCTCTAAAGCTGCTTTGGCTGCACATGCAAGCCCACAGAAACAAACAAATCATTTGTTTCTTCCATGAAAGTGCAGGGCAAAGAAATTGAAGCATCATCTGAGGTATCCTTGTCTGCATAGATCCACAGGATTCAGGAAATAAAAAATGAAAGGAGCAGGGGGGTTATCTAAACCCTACCATCATATAAGATCAAGCATAATTATGACATGGAAGTCGTTTCTTTTACCAAACAAAAATCTGAAAATTGTTGGATATATTTGTATTAACCCTATTTCAGTATGATACCTCTACATCAAATCAAGTGAAACCAGTTGCATTCTGAAAATACTTGATAAGTAATTATTATATAGCTTCAATTATATGAAACTCATTGTAAATACAACTGCTAAGTGATTACATCAGTGGTCAGCTAGAGAACATGAATGAAAAGAACACCTTACAAAGAAAATGAAAACAGAACAGACAGGTCAGAGGTGACCAAAGCAATGGTGACTACAAATGTCAACTAAAGAAGTGAATACTTTTTCCAAGGGACTATATTTGGTATCTTGTTTTTGAGAGATAGTGATATAATGATAGATCTGTTGCTGTGGCAAAGTAGCTGAACTGACATTTGAGGTTCTCCAATCATGATTCCATCTACAATCACACCATTACCTCTGGGCCTCAACTACGTATGAATTATAATCTAAATCCTGGAAGCAAGAAGCTGAAAAAGGCTTTAGCTTTTGGGTGGATGGCAATGTCATAGAGATGAGGTCAAAAACTGAAAGCAGGGTACTTCTCCACATGAAGCAGAAGAATGGATGCATCATTAATTTGTTAGCTTTTATTCTGTGGTTATGTTGCTATCAGCTGACAGCATGACAGGAGACATTGTCATTGCAGCTGTAGAGCATAGCAGGAAGAGTTCTGGGGTTTTTATCCTCTTGCCTGACACGCTTACATTTACTCTGTCCTGTTAAACCTCAGACAAAGACTGGTTTCATGTCTCCTGAATGTCCCTTGCCTTGTCGTTTGTCCTCCTCCCATCACTTCTAGCTCATCTTGATGGAAGAGGCAGTTTCAGCTGTCATCATTGAACAAAAATCTATGTCTGCAACGCTGTCAATTAAGAATCAGTTCTTATGTACATGACAGTGTGTTCAAGATGGTAAAAAAGCAATTATCAATGTGTTTTCTGAAAAAAAAAAGTAACCTGCTGCCGGATTAAAGTTGTGTTATTCTTCTCAATTCTTCGCCACGAAAAACTGAAGTCCCCCTTAATTAATATGACCCTTTGACAAGTAAAAAGTTTTGATTTAACTTCCTGTAAATTTCAAGGGGAGATATTATGTGAAATTGACTTTGAGCTTTATACCATATTTCAATGTCATTCCCTCATCAAACACATGCACTTTTGATTCTTTCATGCATGTTTTAGAAATGATTGAATCTCCCATGGCAGCCATTCAGAGATGCTTGGAGCTTGAGTTCCCAGTCGAACTTCTGCCTCATTGAGCACCTCACCCACACAGCTCCACCAAACTAGTGGCAGCAGCAAGAAACAGAAATTATATTAAAAGTTGCAGAAAAAATCATTAGAATACCAGACAGAAAGAATTAAGTAAGAAAAAAATGTGTCCCCACACACCCTTCTGAGTTCATCTGTGTTATTGTCCTCTTCCTTCTTCACTTTTTGCTATGATTCATGTTTAAAAGCTTTTGAATGTTGACGCTGGATAGTGTGTGGGCGGGTGTTAAAACAACTGAACTGGAACTCCTTTAACAAATTCCAAGTTGAAATGCAATTCCTAACTCTCCTAAACCAGTGGTGGGGTTGGATCAGGTTATAGTATCTGAAGAGTTCTGCTGAGTTGGTGCAGTTTGGCTGCCCAATTTGGCAGAAGAAGAAGAACCCAGGCTTCTTGGCTTCCTGACTTTATGGAATCTGACGGTGACACCCACTTCAATCTGGATCCCATTAAAGGACTGAGCTCACGAGGATTCTCAAAAGCAAGACCAAAATCTGAGAGTTTGTGAAAATCCCAGTAAATCAGTAGTTTCTGAAAAACTCAGACCAGCCTGTTAGGCACCAACAACCATACAATGTTCAAAGTTACTTAAATCTCCTGTCTCCAAAATTGACAACTTCAGAATTGTCAACTTGTTTTGAATGGCAGCAACTCAATGTTTGAATACATTGAGTTGCTATGTAATTGGCTGCGTTGCTTTGATTGCAAGGAAGCAATTAGTTTTATCTATCTAACAAAATGGCCGACAAGTGTATTTTGCTTTAAGGTAATTCAAACATATCAACACCAATAAAACAGTGACTGCTCTATATTCCGCAAGAAAAACAAAATCCTTTTTTTTTTATTTAACCACCATTTTTCTTTATTAAGTGTGTGATACAGATGCAACCCTTTAGATCATTGTGTCAAAATAGCTTATTTTATGGTTTTATTTATCTGCGCTCATCTGCTCACTGCACTCATTTTTCAGTTTTGTTTCTCTCAGATATCTGACTGACAAAGATCACAGCTTGATTCCCTGATTTGGCCACCATATCCTCCATGTGTAGTGTTTAGGGCATAAACCTCTGGTGAATCACCAATCACTTTGTGCTGGTTTTGTGAAACTATTCAGGGGGAATTGAACGGATAGGGGGAAGGTCAGAGTCCATCCTTTCATCTGTCTTTCTGTCCCTCCAAGCTCTTCTCCGCTGCCGTCAGTGTCCACTGACTGACGTCTTCACTCAGCGGTCAGATCCTGGGAGCCATGCCGCAACAACGCCACCTGATACACAACCAATGCAACAACAGTAACTAAATAAACATTGGGGCAGAGTGATGGCCAAACCTGAAGCCCTCCTATCAGCCATCCATTCCTCCATCTATCCCTGCATCCAGCCCGACCTCCTTCAGCATTGACTTTGGTCTGGTCACTCTTTCCCGGCAGTCAAACTGACAGCTGCCCCTCTTTGTTTGGAAGGAAAGTCAGGCTAATCTGCAGGCTAAAGTCATCAACAGTCCGATTGATTGTGAGCTGCCTCTGTGACGAGTTGACTGCACAGTGGAGCAGTTAAGATGCAGAACAGGGAGCACTTTGCTGGAGAAATGCCTTTAAACCCCTTTGTCTATGGATTTTTATCTGATGGACATCTAAATAGAAGTGACAGAGGCCAAATGTCCAGCCACTTCTCTGCACTATTTTTTACTTATTCCTTCTTTACAATGCATTTTTTGGCTTTTTCAGAATGCTTAACTCATCATTTACTGAAGATTCTATCATACTTTTTAAAATCCTCACTCATTTAGTCTTAATCTCTCCTGGTAGGTTGAAAGAAACTCCTTTTGACCCCAACTTCCAGTGGTTTAATTTTACAGCCCAACAGGATGTCTCAGAAATGTTGAGATCAGAGGTTCCACTGTGCGTTCAGTTTCAGAAGTCGTCACCCTGAGACAGTCTTTCTGTGGAAGGAAAGTGTTTGCTAATTAGTGCATAGGTCAGCATGCAACAGAATATTTTTGGCCAGTGGAATATGCCTGTACTTTGATCAAGGGAGACTATTCTGATTGAACGAATCATTTGGCTCCGGGCAGCAGAACTTCCTGGGGACACAGGAGCTTCAACTGGGCAGCTGCAGGGTTAATATTATGATGTTAAAGGGAATTAGTTGATGCCTCAGACCAAGACGGCTTAAACTCTTTCACATAACATACTCTCAGACCTTCAATTCCTTTGATTTATTCCCACAGATGCAGATAAGAAGACTGCTAATGGCAAAATCAGTGCTGAGGAGCTGACTTCATGACTTTATGGACTCAAAGAGTCAATCAAATCACACTGTTGAAAGCTTGAAACATGTTCTGGTGATTCAGATAAATATTGTACACAATAGGGTAGAATACGGTTGCAAAACTCAAATATTTTTCCTTTGGGGAATTTCTGTCTCTGAATTATTTTAAGCACTTAAATAAACATTTCAGCCCTTGTTTCTTGTAATTCAGTAAGAACATTACACCCCTGTCTGGTGTAGAAAACTTGATTGTAATGAGTAATGTTTCAGCAACACCTTCCTTTCATATTGATTTTAATATATGTTTTAGCAGTTTTTGATACTCTGTGAGGACATACCTCAATACACCTGAATTTACCTAGTGTGGGAAGATATTTCTATTCTATTCTATTCTATTCTATTCCATTCTATTCTATTCTATTCTTATACACTTCGCACTGTAAGCACATACAATTTGATCAACTTTTTAAGTGGGCATGTTAAAAAGTTGTCACAACTGAAAAAGTATAAATCAAGAATGAACACTTTTTTAGAGAGTTGAGTTTAATTTCATTGCTCATACTCAGGGGCGCCGTATAGGGAGGTAAAGTTATGACAATTCTAAGGGCCCCTGACCGACAGGGGGCCTTCCACAATTTATTTATTTATTTTTTGTTCATAGAAATAAAAATAAAAAAAATAAATAAAATAAAAATTGGGGCCCTGTCAATTACAAAATTAATCATATTGTATTTTCGAAAATTGTTTTTAGCAGATTGAGAAGATTGAGTATGAGCAGGGGGCCCCAGATTCCTGGCTTCGCCCCTGCTCATACTCAGGCCTGATTATTGCCTGTTTAAATACACATAGGGCCTGATCTGGGTGGCTTTCTTTCCTTACTGAAAGAATGAATAACTTTAAAACTTATTTTTATATTTCCGCTGCTTATTTATGTTTGTATCCTAAAGAATTCATTGAAAAAGAAAAAAAAAAAAATAGAATAATTGTGGAAGAATTTTTTCTTTTTTTTTTTCTTTTTACAACCTAATTTTCCAGGTAATATTGCACTTACAACAAAGTACTAGACATATTAGACTTTATTATTTGGTATTTGTGTACCGGTACTTCATTTTACTAAAATTTATTCAGCTCAGTGTTCCTCATCTCACACAAAATCTTGTTAGGGAACATTATGTGAACTTGCACCTTCCTAAATCAATAAGCTATTTTTTATGTTCTTGTAACACTTTGAGTTTTCATTTGGTGGTCATGTTCTCCAAAATCTTTTCCTTAACGGGTGACTTAGGATGAAATCAATAGATCATTTCCATTTGTTTGTGGCTAAAATACAAAGAATGTAAATATTTAGAAATCTGATTCAATCAGTTTGGTGTGTGTGCTTGTCTGAGCTCTCAGGTTAGTCATTGTGGAGTCTCTAATTGGGTAAAACCTGGTTATCAAGGAGACTTCATCCTAATTTTTAAGTGATCTGAGGAAACATAGTCATTTTGTTGCTGGTCTAATGCCTGCAATAGTCTGTCATTCTTTGACTTTTCGATCCTCCTCCATTTGCACTGGCCTGTGGGAGCAATCGGCTGTGTGATAGCAATTGGAGGCATGGCGGAATCAGGCAGCAGGCTGCTCGAGTTACCCTGGAGCTGTCTGCACGATGGAGGGAAAGGCCCTGAGAGCAGGTACAAGCTGAACGCTTTGTGCTGACATTTCTGCTGCTGGAGGGAGGCCGAGGCGGTTTGACAGAGGCCCACTGGGCTGATGAGCTGCTGCTGCTAATGCAAAAGACCCTCCACTGCCATTTTCACTTTTCTGTGTGGAGTTTGACACTGAAGCACTGATTCTGATGGTGATAAAATACTGTCCATGCTGTTACCAGTGACTCATAACATAATGCTCCTACGTATGAAGCTTTATGGGCATGATTCACAGCCTGTGGCATGAAAGGGTTGCTTAAATACAAAGAAGCAACTGATGGTGTTTCTTCAAAGAGCAACACTGATGCAGAAATCAGGTGAAGGTTGGGTCATCCATTTAACCCTACAAACAAAATGATTTTTGATTGAATTACTGTACTGTAGCATAAATAGGCATGGTGTTATGCAAGTGCAATTTCACTTAAATATTTTTTTTCCAGAGGTCACATGAGTTTAGTGTTGCATCATAGGCAGACATATGTGAAAGGTTGTACACTATAGAGCATGATTAACTCATAATCAAAAATTGTGTTAAATTATTAAAATATTATTATAAAACATGCATACTTCTCGTGTCTTTCCCCCAGCGCACAACCCAAAGTTCTTCTTAGACTAAACCTACCAAGATTCAGAGCATTAAAAAACACAAAAGGTTTAAAGAGTTAACAAAGAGCATTCCCACTGTAGAAATCAAAAGCAATGCTTACTTAAGCTCAGCCATGCATGCCAGCTTCATTGAGCAGGACAGTGAAGGTAGGATGCAACATGATACATGAGTAGAGATGACACTGATTATGAGGGAGAATTAGAATCAGAAACAGAACATGTTTCCAATTATTTCACAGTGGATGTTTTTTAAAGGTTATTCCAGAAGAGTCTAATTTCAAAACAAGACATTGGGAAGATGCTACATCACCGACCAGTGTCTCTACTTTCTGTGCTGAAGCTTAGTTGTGCCTTATATTTAGTCTATAAACCTAGACTTAAAGACAGGCATTTAAAAGGTCTGGATTCCTAAAGCTTAACAAAAACTCATCCAGGAGATAGTAAAAGAACCCAAACAAAATCTGAAGTTCTTGGGGGAGAAAGAATGTTGATTGTTTAAAAATATGATTGTTGCATCACTTTTAGGGATGTAAAGATATGAAAATGTAGTATACATGATTATCATGAAGAAGATTTATTCCAAAGATTATTTGAGTCTAAAACTCTGTATTTAATCATATTCATAATGTTTTTTTTGTTATGATGCCAACTATTTTGTTAAGTGCACCAGGTCCCTTCAGCAAAACATTTTTGAAACATGACCCCCGTAAAACACATCTGCGAGTTTTGCTCTTGGTGTATCAGTGTTCCTCCATTTTCCAAATGTCATCATCGATAAACACTTCTTTAGTGTCTTCATCAGATCGTTTTAGCTGGTATTAGAAGTTGGTAAATAGTCCCAACAATATATTTGTTAAAATGTTGAAGAGACAGCCTGGACATTGTGTTTATCTGACAATTGTGAGGTGTTTGTTTGTAGGGCACAAGTTATGTAACCAGTGCCCTTCATTTGTAGTAAGCACACATGTTTTATTGGCCAATGCAATGGCTAAATGGCTGTTTGGTGAACAATGTTTTGAATTTTCCCAGTTTTCTGAGCTGAGGTTGTCCAAGAGCTGCTTCTGCCTGCAGCTCTGCTACTATTATCATCTAAAAATGCTGCACCTCTCAGCCAAAGATTAGTGGCTCTCCTCCAGGTATTCATGCTTTTCATTAGCATATGGAAACACTTCTCTTCATCCCACGACCTCCTTATTCCTGCAGCACACCCCCACCCCCCGTCATACACACGTCCCCTCCTTCCTTCTCCTTCCCTGCTCCTCTTTATAGATTACTGGCATGAAGAGTTGAAGCTGGCTTCAGATCTGTGCAGCTAACCCACAGTGGCTCTGTTTTGCCTGTCTTATTGCCTGCCCGTCTGCCTGCTCTGCGCTCAGCAGGAGGCCCCGCAGTCTTTAATGAAAGTCATGAGGGAGGAAGAGACAGAAGAGGAGGAGGATGAGGAGGGAATGGAAATTTGGCAAGCAAGTGCATGCTAAATGCTAGGAGTGCACAGGTTTGTCTCAGTGCTAAAAAGATTCAACTTTATAGAAAAGGATGTATGTGAGAATCAGTTTCATTATATAACAACATATAGATAAGGACATTTTATTTGATTGTAAAACTGTGGAAATACACATCTTTTTTTATTATTACACTTCAGCCATGTTTAGTTTTTGGCAGTTTACACCAAGTAAAGTTTCATTACTGATGACTTCAGCTTTTCTTTCTGTTTGATGATTTATTTTTATGTACTTCCTCCACAATCACACAGTCAGCAACACAATCAATATAACTAAAAGGAGGAGAGTTGTTCATATTTTGAAAGGTAAAATTAAATTCTGTCACCATGTTCTCCTGCCACACAGGAACACGCATGGAGGAGTGGACAGGGACATTGATTTTTCCTCAAAGCAAAAGAAAATTGATAGAAACAAAAGGAGAAAAATGCCTTCATTCCAGAGTAAAAAAAATGTCTGGCAATTACAGAAGGCTTGCAGATCAACCTGCTGTCATCACAATAAGGTCTAGAAAACAAGGACCTCCAGTTACCTAAACTTCTTTTAAAATTCCAGAATTATGTCAGAAGGATAATCTGTAAACAGAATTAAATATGTTTAGCCCAAACAATTTATGTACATAATTTGGTAGAATTTAGAAAACTGTATGTTCACATTTGTGTTTATTTTCATCTTATGCCTCCCAAATAACCACCTGACTGGCAGATAGTGTTTAGTAGGTAGTATCTGATATTTGAACCCCCAAAATGCCAGTCTTTGCTCCATGTCTCCAACAGAAGGCCTTGGGTCTTTTGTTTATCCTTTCTTATATGAACATGTGGCTCAACCTTGTTTGTCTCAGTTCAAGAGGTTAATTACTGACATAACATATCAAACCACCAACAGAAGATAGAATAACAATAAACAGAAAAAATATATTGACTTGTGAATATATGGAGCATATACTGTATATCTCAAACTAAGTTCCATGAGGGCTGGTTTCCACCAACTACTTCAGGAAATCTGTCTCAAATAATTAGCTCATTAGCAGAACACAGTATACATTGACTGCATGCTAAAGAGGTGATTTAGCCCTTTGATTTGGGTATGTATGACCAGGGAGACATAGAAGTTGAAGCACACCGGCCCTTGTCAGGTTGACAAATATCTAGCAACAGCCCATTAGAGGAAAGATGGCTTTTTGTTTTGTGTTATATCATGATAAAGACATAAAAATATTAGTCTCCAAGAAGCTCACACAATAAAGCTGAAAATGGAGCAGTGGGCACCAATTTCTTTGGCCCTTAATTTGAAAAGATGTTTAATCTAAAACCAAGAAATCTGTAATTGGGTATACATTGCACACTATGCAATATATAACCCCATTAACCTAAAGTAAATTTCACACCTAAAATGGAGACACTAGCTGTTGTAAATCCATCCTCGTTTTTGAAAAATATGTCAATGAAACAGAGCGATCCAGATTATAATAAAAAATTCCACTATAAGATAAAAAAATAAACTCTGAGAATCTTTACGTTTGAGCACTTCTGTTTCTTCTTAAAGCTCCATTCATAATAACGCTCCACAAGTACAGGCTGTTTAACAAACTGTAAATGTCTCTCCTCCTGCAGCGCTTGAGCCCAGCTTTAATAAAGGTGAAATAAAAACTCTGCCATACACTCCTGCTCTTCATAAAATGTCTGGAGGGCAGAGAGCGATAAAGTGGCGGGGTGGGCTTGTACCTCCGGCCTTATTAATTGGCTGGGCCACTGGGGCCCCCGGGGCCGAGGCTGTTACCTGTGTGAAGAGAGGCGATTAATGCCCCCCCTTTGACCGAGCCCGGCTCTCAGCCCGGCTCTGCTGAGACGCTCTCTAATTAATCCACTCTTACTGTTGTAATAGGCTCCTCCTCGGGGGAGCGCTCGGCCTTGACTATAACCCCCCACCCCCTTCAAATATGATTTCTCCTTTTCATGGTAAACAACAGGCTCCCTCGTGGGACGGACAGAGATGAAGGAGGACGGATTTAAAAGATGCAAGTACCAGAGAGTAGCAGGATGGGGAAGAATAGCCTGTAAGGGATCTGCTGACTGATACTCGCTGATGCTGATTACAGCAACACTTTCGTACTTTAAGACGTGGACTAAAGTGACTTTACACATCACAGCTCTTTCTCTGTTTGCATAAAGGTTAAGATGTTGTATGAAAGGACAAACTCTCCAGGGATGATGACGTGCTGCCTTCAACTACTCTGACATTTTTACTGTAATGCATCACAACTCAACAGTAAAAAATGGAGTGCAATTATCTTGACAGTGGTCATTGGTTTTGCTAGAGTGCATACATACAGTATGTCTCTGTAGGCTTATGCAATTCACACAAGAAGTTATAATGGTGACAAATATTACAGAACATCTCAGGTAAACTGTGATGTCAGCAGCTCTGAAGTAAAAATCGTTTAAGAGTGGGATTTTTCTGAAGAAAAAAATTGTCCCAAGAGGAGGCGTATTCTGTTCCAATATTCTTGAAATTCACTGTACAAAAAAGCCAGGAAAAATGTCAACAATTTGGTTGTAAAAGTTCTATGGTTCTTAGTCAACAATTATTTAGCAACAAGTAGAGGGCTTTGTAAAATAATTAATACAAACAAAATTTTACAACAACATACCACAATACCACCACAAACATTAATGTATTAGGTTTTATGTAATACACCAACACAAAGCAGGGTATATTGAAATGAAAAGAAATACCGTACATGGTTTTGAAACTTTAAAAAATTGTATTTGGAGGCATTTGTGTTTACACTCATTTACTCTGATACTCCTAAATAAATTCCATTGTAACCTCCTCCAATCTGATGTTTTCTAGTTGATAGAGTCCACCTATGTGCCAATATAAATTCAGCTTTTCTGTGAAGAACTCGGGAGAACCCCAAAGAAAGGACTCATCTGAGTAGCTCCACATGGTTGTCCAAAAACCTTTTTATTTTAAGCACAAAATAAATTCTGACATTTTCTCCATTTGATCAGAGCTGGATTATGCAAGCAATATTATCTACACGTGAAAATGATAGCATATTCATTGTTTTATCCTACAATGATAAAGATTTAATTATCTCTTTATTGTGACATTTGTCATAATAAACTGTCTTGGAAATGAAACTAAATATACCTGCAGAGCTGCTCATGTTGTGATTGAAATTAAGAAACATTATAGGATGCCTACTGACCTTCAATCTCAGTGATCTATCAACCAAGTGTGCACTCCATGCACATGTGAATACTGGATTTATGTTTGATTTCACAACTTTGCAGAATGAGGTTGCCTGTTGAACTCTTTCACAAATGATAATAATAAAACTAGAAAAGTGTGATATCCATTTCATGCATATTCAAAACTTACCTGCTAGGTGTCATTGCAATAATAAGCACTAAGCTGCTCGTCTCTATAGGCCTTGCAGACTGATGGTGCACGCCCTGCTCAGAAACAGCTTGAATCCAGAGTCACATATACAGCTCACTAATGAGAAAACAATAGGGGAGCCTCGGCTCAGTCTCGCGCCTTTTTCCTCACACATTTCCATATACTTTCTCTAGTCTCTTCCCCTTTTTCTCCTGCAAATGTTCTTGTTACTCTCTTCACACTCTGTCCTCCTGTACAGTGCAGTGTGAGCATGTCTCTCTACGTGGGAGGTTTGGTGAGAATTCCCCTGAGCTCTGGTCTGGAGATGGAGACGCTGACGCTCTCACCTATCAAAGCCTCAGGCAGGGGTTCCACACACCCATGTAACTGATATTATTTCTATTTGATGATTAAGCCACAAGACCAACTGCGGCTGCTGCAGCATTTTTCACTCAGGGAGGAAGGTTTTCTTGGGCTGCCGTGGAGACGGTAAAGCAAGTTGCTGATCTTTATACCATGTTACCCAAAGGGAAAATCAAGCAATGATACTCACTCAGTGGTCTTTTGGAAGTAAGTACAGGCCTAACTGCTCCTCAACTTTTCCATCTATAGCAAAGAGCATGTAACAAATTTGTCAGACCAATATGTGCTGCATTTGCAAACAGTGTTCATATCTTGGGCAATTTCTCCTGTTTAACCACATGGCGCAGCTGCATCACCAACATTCAGATGGAGAAAAAGATTAAATGTATTCTTCTAGTTTGAAGTGGTGCATAGTTTCAAAGCCTGATTTTAAGTACAATATCCACCTTAAGAGTTTTTTTGCACATGCAGAGGGTGAATAGTATTTACCGTAAAATAACTTAAAAATATATATTCTGTAATTTTATTGCTTTTTAAATTTTTCAGAAATGCTTTCTGAATTGACCATCTATCACAACTGCAAGTTAAAAGTGATAAAAAAAATCAATTGAGAATAAAACTTGTTTTCAGAATTAAATTTTATTTAATGGACAGCAAATATTTCAGGACAGTGACACTTGGATGCATGGACTGTGCATGTTCTCCCTGTGGATGAGTGGGTTCTCTCTTGGTACTCTGGTTTCCACCCAGACTCATGACGCTTATGTCAACTGACTACTACCCTTAGTTGTGTTTGTGTAAAACAAACACAGGGCTCAATCCTACCCAAAACCTTTAAACATCAGTAAAATATTGACAGGACAGACATTTATTTATTTATTTTACTAAAACTTCGTAGAACACAGAGTTAAAGGGATTGACTCTCATTCTAGATTTCAATTGATGTTCTAAGCTTGAAGACACCAAGGTTGGGACCCTTCAGTTTCCAAACCTGACACTTTTCTTCCATGACTACACCTTAGGATCCTGTCAGTGAATGCTGCAAACAGGCTCACACTGAACTGAAACGCAAAGTTCTGGCTATAGTAGATCTTGTCTGATCTACTATAGATCAAACATACATGATCATGTTATGAGATATGGATATTGACTGAAAGAATTAAATCCTATATACAAGTATCTAAAATAATCACCCAGAGTCAGCAGAGGTGATTTATCTGATCAGGATGTTTCCTGAAAAACTCTAGTTGCAGATTTTCAAGCAGAATGTCTGTGAAGGGTTTCCCTTCTAGACTCATGACCTCTATGACCTCATTTCAGTTACATGGATATGGATCAGCATCATCATGTAGTTAGATACAAAGTAGGATCTAATATATCATAAAATGTAAACCTTTTGATCTAGTGTAACTCTTACAACTTAATGATGGAGTTCAAGGTGTGGAAGGTTATGGTCAGTTCAGGAGGTGCTCATAACTCATTTCAGTCTCTATCCAACAAAGATCACTCCACTATCAAACAGTGTGTGTTACAACCTGCGAGGTCACACAAGAGTCCATTTTTTGGCAACTGAAGAGTAGTTGTGTCCAGGAAAGCAAAGATAAAGTAACAAGAACATGAAGGTTTGTTATTCAACTTTAAGATTTACTATCATCTATAGCATATGGCCAGTAGTATATTAAACATATTTCTCATACTGATAGCTTCGGATATTTTTTCAAAAGTATGTGCAGGACTGATTAGGATTTATCTTAAATATTTTGTGCAGCACAAACCGTTTTAATCAGAGAACTAAGGTGCTTTAGGAGCTCAACGTCCCTGCGCTCTGCTCCCCCAGCCACGGCCAGCTGCCACTGTGATGAGGATGAGGCCAGTTGCGCAGTCACCTGGGTCTGGGCCTGGAGGACAACAGCTGATGATGAATTGTTCATTTGTTCTGGTTGTACCCAGGGAGTAGGACTCAGAGAGAGACAGAGCCTGGGGCCATTACCCTGCCACAGCATATGCACTGCAATTTTAACCTTCTGATTTTGTCCAGAAATCCCTCCTAAACACTCACACAAACGTTGTCTTTACACACATCCTCTGGCTGACAACACACCCTTTCTGCCCCTCTCTGACCCAATTCTGACGTGCAGAGAGAGGGTCACCAAGGGTCACGTCTGCATGGAAATTCAGGGTTAGAATGAGGAGGAGGGAGCATTTGTGGGACTAATAGCCAGAGGGTGCGTCTTATGCACACGCATACACACAAACGCAAAGCGATGCAAACATTCATGCCATCTCTGCAGGGGGCCAAGAGTGTTTTGACACTTTCACTTATACATGGAGAAACATCAGTGTTAGGGATGCACTGAAACTGAACACATGTAATGCAGACAGTGAGATATGAGCACAAACAGGTTGAGAATGGAGTGCAGGTGCAACACAAAAAGCACGTGATCAAAAAGGTGAATGTTATACTTGATTTTTTCAACACATATTTTTAATCTCTAATCTATAACATAAACCTATTAAGGTTGTTCATCTGAATAATCTAAATAAAAAACAAAAGAGAGAACAGTAATTTAATACATATTCTAAAGAATGAAACTGCATTATTTATTGGAAGCATTGGAAGGAATTGGTAAAAAAAAAAAAAAGTAAAAATCTCCTGCACAAAGCCACACAAGACGAATCAGCAATGCATCTGTGTGCATGATTCACCTTGGCTCAGAAATGATCAACGATTAAATTCACCTTCGTATCACAAACTATTGACTGATATATCTGATTGTCTGCAGTCTACCATCTTAACAAAGAAAGCCCCCAAATTATTATAGAAGTAAAAAGTAAATTATGTTGAGCAAGGACGTTTCAAAAGGAACGTGATTCACCTGGAGCAGAGTGAAGGTGGACAGACATTAGAAATATTAGGATGTATGAAGAGAGAGAGGCCCGCGGATTTATAAAGTGCTATTTATTAACACAGATTGATCCATGCGTCTTTGAACATGACATTCTCCCACAGGGTGCTCCAGACAGACGTTAATCCCTGTTCTCTGCAGAGAAATCACAGCGATAGGTTCTTCCTCAGCGAGGGTCATTTTCCCTGGAATATTCTACTAAATTCGGGTCTAAGACAATGAACAAATCGACTTCAGTGATTATGATGACCCCATGCTATTTGTTTTTTAAATGTACTGTGACCATCTTCAACACTTTCTCTGTTGTCTGTATAAAGTCCAGACTTTAGTCATACATCTCTCCTGCAGACTGATTGGTTAATTCAAACCTTCAAAACTTTGCAAGCAGATGCTGCAGCTTAGCAGCATCCCAGAGAAAACAGGGAAACCAATAAATAATAAAAACAATTAAAAGTCCACTATAATGCATAAGTAGAAGCAGACAGTAAAACAAGCTTTGGAAAGAACAATGTTTAGAATTGTCAATTAAGAACATCTTGGAAATGTTACAACAAATAAGGTCCAAAGAGCTAAAAAGTGTGGAAAGGTCTATTAAATGACGAAAACACTGTAGCTGATCAACTGGTTAATTCTTATCTTCAGAGAAGTAAGACAGACATAAAATTAACCTGCAGTCCTTTGTATCTAAAATTAGAGAACATTATGTAATAATTACCAAACTTATCAATTCTCGCTTTGTACAGAAATAAAGCAGTACTGTTTTAAATGCCCTGCTTATGTGTCCAGTGACAGACAAATTGAAATGACAGCAGCAGGCTGGAGCAGTAATCAGAAAATAAACGCAGCAGTTGTCACCTTTGGTATTTAATATAAAGAGCATAAAATTGTGAAAGTCTGAACATGTCTGCAAACAAAGAAGATAATTAACTGCTTTTAGCTTAATTTATGGGTCACGTTTTTCTTTGACGTCCCAGTTGTGATTTAAATGACGACCAATATGTTGGCATGGCCATGATGGCCGTGTTGGCTCTACCATCGCTTCTTGTCCTAATTAGAAAATGTGGGACAAAATAAGGTCAGACTGATGACAGATAACCAGGAAGTTGCTCTAATGGCTGCTTACTTGACCTCTGACCTCTCACTTTAGGGCCACTGGGTCATGTTCAAGTTTCATGAGGTGTGCACTGGCTGTTATGGAGATGAGTCTCTAACAAGGAAGGGTTGAGGTTATGACCTGCCATCCACTAATGATGACCTGAGATGGCTGCAGCATTTATCAGCTGGAAACAATAGACATGCCCCGGTGGGTTCATATGAATATTTCAGGATCATCTCAGAGAAGCAGATAACTGATTATCCTGTCAGAGCTCCACGAAGACTGTAGATGAGGAACAAAAATCAGCCTCTCATTCAGTCACAAATCAATTATTATTTAAAGTCAGTGTCAAGGATAAATAATTTAATGCATTAGTCCATCTGTTGTCTGTATGCTGCTCAAAATCTTTACCTTTTCTCTGTTCTTTGAAAATTAGCTAATGTTAATCTGCAATAATAATAATAGATATAGCTGGAATTGATGTCTGGGTCCATGCCAGCTCCCAAGATTCCCAGAGTCATTACAGAGAAGATTAATTTCCTCCATATTTGTACATCCAATTTGACCATTGCAGTCCATTGACCCCAGCATACCTTGTGGTACTCCAGCCTGACCCCCAGCATCTGTCTGAGACCACCCAATGCACAGAGCAGCACAGTAGGAGTGTACATGAGACAGTGACCGGTCTGTACTGTATGATATTTGGGTTTTAAAGAAGCACGTGATTTTCCTGGTTATTAATGCATGTTTGGATTTTTAAGATTTAAGTTGTATAAATACAAAAATGGCTTGCCATCAAGTTAAAGAATTGAATCATGAAAAGATCAGTCACCAGACCACATGACCTTCTCCATTGTTCCTGAATCCAATTGTTTTTCTCACTTGCAAACTGAAGCCTATTTCTCTAGTTAGCCTCACAGATTAGTGGTTTTCTTAAAGTTACACGGCTGTACAGTCCCAATCTCTTGAGTTCCCTTTTCACAGTGCCAGGGAGAAATGCTCTTACTTTCACTATTAAACATAACCCTGACTTTTACTGTTGTCTTTCTGTGATTTCCTTTCAAGTGATTGTTAGTAACAACTGTTAAGGATTTTATTTCTGACCATATTTCTTCCTCCAGGATGATGCTTTCTCACTTTCCATCAAGATTTTAGCAATATGTTAGACGACTTTTAATCCAATCCAGTTTTAGAAGTTTCTGGAATCTCCTCTGGTGTCTCATTGATTGATGCCAATGACTTATCCCTTCTTTAAAAGACTAACATCTTTTCCATGACCATTGGATGTGTCTTTCAACATGGTCACAGATCCATGTTGTTTTAGAAAAGAGAAGACACTCATTGGGTCAGTTTGGGTCAAGCAACTTGCTGCCAGTTTTCATGTTACCAGAAAATAGTGCCTGGAAATATAAAATGTTTATGGGTTTTTATGGGTAAATGATCTGCAAAAATACTGAAATTTCTACTGTAGAAACACTGTGTTACTGCTGCTTCCTTTAGAAGGTAAACGAAATAAACAAATCAACTCACAACCTAAGTACATTCAGATCAGGTTATGGTTGCCAATCAACTCACTTTGTTTACTGTCAGTATGTTAATAACCTAACAGCATGAAGTCTGAATGTTGATTATTAAACATTCTCACAGCTGAATTATTTTTCCGCCAAAGCACATTCATGTGTCACCAGCTCACCTGTTCCCAGAAGTTTCATCTCAACTTCAGATATGAGAAAGGAAGAACTTTTTATTCTGGAACATGATGAAAACCAGGATCAGGTATTAATTCACCTCTCAGTCCTAATTCGGATGGGAAAGCAGGGCAGGTCTGCTAATATCCACCGACCTGTGGAAACAGAAAACGGTAGGGAAGGAGAGGGGAGGGTGGAGGAAAGCAGATTGTGAGAAGAATAAAATTTCCACGGCTGATCTGCAGGAGCAGTTGTCGGGAGGTTAAGGTGAAGGCCAATCCAGCTGTAAGAGAGGCCAGGATTAAAGTCTTTGAGATATGGATCCACGGGCTCTCCAGCTCTCAGTACCAGGGCTTAAGTATCATATCCGTGGACAGACGATCAATACCCTGCCTTTCTTTTTCCTCCGTCTTCAAGGGGATTTTTTTGGCAGTGCTTTCATGGGGTCCTCTCCTCATGCCCCTAATGACACTGTGGGAGCTACGCTTCAGGCCGCAGAGCTTCAATCCCAGCCGCTGTCGAGTCAAGAGAGGATTTCATCCAGAGCATGTTCCCTGTACATATCTGTAAGAAAACATTCTTATTTCACATGTCATACATCGTACAGTATAAGCTCTCCATGGGTGATATGTAGCTGAGAGACAAACCATCAGATCTGTGCTAAGAGCATTTGATGAAATTTCCAATGGACATATTTTTAGTAATTTACCTGCGCATTGAACTCATGTAAATTATTTCCTTACATTATATCTTAAATCTACCATTCTTAGATGGC
Organism: Alfaro cultratus; assembly: GCA_903066825.1. Classification (NCBI taxonomy): domain Eukaryota; kingdom Metazoa; phylum Chordata; class Actinopteri; order Cyprinodontiformes; family Poeciliidae; genus Alfaro; species Alfaro cultratus. The sequence goes on along the minus strand of CAEFZX010016091.1, from coordinate 11,355 downwards.
CTTCTGTAAACAGAGAACTGAACCAGGACACAATAATTCATCTTGATTATATTGCTGTATTTTTAGAAAGTTTTTATAAATATGGATGGTAACTTTTGCATTTCAAAAGTTTCTATGGAATTAAACAAAAAGGAGGAACCTTATCTACATAGTTAAAAACTTAGTGTAAGAAAACATGAAAGTATGTGTTTAAAAAACCCAATGCATTCCCAAGGTATCAATAAAGTGATCTATATTGACAAATAAAAAGAATATAGTTTTATTTATTTGGTTTTTAGGTACCTGAAGAAAAAGAGTTCAGAAAAAATCTCTGAATTTCTGTTTTAAATTCTATCACAACAGTCTGTTGAGAAACAGAGAAAGAAAACCCAGCAAAACAACCAGACCCTATGTTTTTTATGGGTTTTTTTTTTGATGGGACATAATAAAAAAAAATCAATGGGCAACTTTTGGTTTGACTTGAAATGACAAAAACCTTGACATGAAACAAAGCTGGGATGAGTTCCAGCCACAACCTTTGGTAATGCCACGGGCCACCTCTGATCTGAGATTGGTAGCCGACATGAATCAAAACGATCGATTGACCCTCGGCTACACAAGAAACACATGACCTGGAAACAACAGGGCTTGCGACTCCAGTGTTGTGTCGTGAGGCAGGTCCAAATCATAGGTGAGGATTAGATGAGGTTCTGAGGTAACAACTGCTTCAAAGACTTTCCAAGTCAGGGGTGGTGAGAGGGAATAACGAATTGAAAACTTTTTCTCTTTACATTTCTAAAACCCTTTACAAAATATGGAAAATAGGACAATTTCAAGCTTTTGAGTTCAGAGGAAAACCCCTCATGCAGAGACCAGGGACCTTCTCATGTTCTCCACAACACCGTAGTCATCAGTATAAAGAGGCAGAGTTTGGCGCCTGTACAGAGGTGGATTACAGCTAACCATGCGGTAAAGCCGGAGCATGTTGTTCCGTGCACGCATCCCCAGCAGCCAACGCTGAAAGCATGACGCCCCCTCTTAAAAGCTACCATTATGCCCTCCGTTTCATGAGTTCCCGTTTTCCAGAGGGTCAGTGTTCAAATTTGATTTCACGCACTACACTGGTAATGCTGGCTGGCAGTGGCTGTGAAAAGACTGGGGGATGAGAGAGAGATTAGCCAAGTTACGCTCACCTAATTGAAACCAAACGACCTCTCTAGGCAGCTCTCAGAGCATGATTAAAGCCTGGTCTTGGCCACCTCTGTTTACTTAAAAAAAAAAGATTTTTCCAATAAATCGACACCCAGCACGGCCGATGAAGTCAGTAGGGAAGATTTGAGGCCGCAGCCGAGTCATAGAGCTGCGAAAACAGCTGCTTTAAATAGATTAAATTAGAGCTGGCTCTTTTCTCCTCAGAGCATCACAGCGCTTTCATGTCTGCGTCGGGCTGAATTTCCAAAGATGGCCGCCAAGAGATTACTGCTGACACATTCCTGTAAACTGTAAGAGATGCATCAGGCCCCAGCTTTCAGGGTTCTGCCAGTGCCGGCCTGGCAGCCCTCGCTGAGGACAGCGGTGCCAGGAAAGCAATCCGGCTGTCCCGGAGCGAGGGCCTCCAGCCAGGAGGGCCCAAGTGGAAAGTGAACCTGCAGCGAGAGTTAGAATGAGCTCCAAGAAATAAATATGTGTGGAAATGACTGAGAGTGATCAAACTTCATCGTGTGTTTGATATGGCTGTGATCATGCTCACCTCCCACTGTGCAAACTCCCTTCTGTGTTTAAATCACTCTCATCGTATATTTTCATCCCTTGTAATGTGGAGTGATTCAACACTTCATCACTGTTTCATCCTTTCTCAATCTTTGACTCACATTCTCTTAAACTGCTGAAAATAAATCACATTCGATAAGAGGACCAGTTTATTTCTCTCAGTTGAGAACGGAGCATTGGTGCTGTTTAATCTGGAAAAAAAAAAAAAGTTTTAATGAGGTTTGGAAAATACTGAGGAATATACAATAAAAGACAGAGAGCACAGATGAAACCCTTTGTGGTCCACTCGACACACCTGTTAGCTGATATACTCGGGTGGAAGTTAAGACTTGTAACTCCTGTTTTGGGTGTTTGGTGAGACCCTCATGTGGTTAATAAGAAGACTAGACAAGCGATGTTAAAACAAATCCCCCAATGACTATAACCTACACCAGACTTGGTGGTTTGTGCTTTAACATCAGAGGCATGCCTGCTTTAGTGGAAATTACAACAAAATACAAGAGTGTTAAATTTCCTGTTTGGTCTGATCCACGTTTTTATTTTTATTTTTCCTCTGGGAAGTTTGAAAAAAGTTTCAAGAGCACATTCAGGGAATCTGTTAGAATTTCCACAATCCATTCATTCTAATTTAAAATTATCCGACATTATTTTTTCATTAAGAATTTATCAAGGCATAGTTGGCGTGAAAGCAGACAGCAGCTTGTGGTGGTTGTTCCTGAATCAACCCAGAACTTCAGTTCTTCTGAAAAATGAACATCCTATCTCACAGGTTTTAGGAACGTGTTTAGGATTAGTTTAAGATTAGTTTTGCCATCGCAGATATTGACAAAGAAGAAAAAGGAAAAGCAAAGCTTGCTGCTGGGGCTGATAGAGAAGTTGTTCTAGTGGACTAATGCAGGAAAAACAAAGTCAGCAGCATTGGTGTATGGTAGCCATTATCTACCTCCTCTTTCAGTGATTAAAAGCAATCGGCTGTCCTCTTGCCTCAAACCCCGGCCTCTGGCCAAACCACCGACCACAGTTATTTCTCCTGATCCCAGAGCACCATTTAATCATGTACGCACACTTCACTATTGTGGTAGGACCTGTTTGTATATGCTGGGGATAGCTGAAGGGGGGAGAGGAGAGAGTAATGGAAAGAGAAACGGATGAAAGGCAAGTGATAGAGAACAAAATAACATAAAATGTTAACTTTAATACCTTACTTCTCACATTGTTTTTTTTTCTTTGAACAATGGCATGGCATTGGTTTATTTTAATTACCTATTAGTTTAAAGGGGAATGTGAAATAGACCAGCTTTCCCTGTAAAGTAGCATGAAATGACATTTGTTGGTGCTAGATAAATAAATTGAATTAAATTGTTGAATTCAGAGAAATTACATACCCTCCAAGAGCACCCTCTCAAACTCTACAGGCTTCAGTTAACATTTTAAAACCTACATTTCCTTACAGAATAAACAAGACCAATCCTAACTTGTTCAAAAAAAATCATAGCAGTTCTACACAGTTTCACTTTCATTCGTCCTCTTGTATAAGTAGTCTGAACAAGTGAAAGACAAGATTTTTTGTTATAATTTTACAAGATGACTAAACTCGACTTTGTAATTCAAAAGATTTTGGTAATATCAAAATCTAACAATCTAGCTTTCTCTTTCATTTCTCTGGATGTTAATCATTACCATTCAGCACATGTTGATAAAGGCACTGATGCTTTAAGAACTGGACTGACCCTTCAGTCCATCATCGGACCAGATCAGAGAGGCAGCATCATTCAGACCTCACAATGCTCATGATATGGAAAAAAAGTATTAAGTAAATTCTACACATGCAGATTCACAACACACCAATGAAATATGTTCACATATGCTCTTCAAAAACCTCTCCTGTGTATTGTGCAACAAAATACAGTAAAGATGTTTAAATGCTCTACTTTTAGCCTCTCTGCAATATGAAATTGAGATTTTTAACTTTCCATTTGTATTTGAAATGAATCCACAGCCTGTCAAAGCACAGACGCAGACCACTGACAGTTTAACTTGTGGCCTGAGGCCTTGAGGTAACTGTGCTCTCATTGCTACATACACTGAGTCTGATGCTACTCCAAGTGTTTCTGTGCACCCATAAAATAGCTTGTGCATAGTTTTTTTCTGTATTTTAGGATTCATTTACATAATTTGTACTATTTTACACAGAAATATTTCAACTATTTACACCCCGCCTGCCAAAAAAGCGTCACAATTCTGACCATTAGATGTAGTTGTGCAGATCAACACTTTCTACATTCAGTCAGATTTTCTGTCGCTTGCACTTCAGATTGGTTTCTAGCAGACACCTGATGAGAAATATCAATGTGAGGTTTATGTCCTAAAACCTCCTGAGGTGGAAGTGGTTCAATCTAGATCAGTGATTTTTAATTCAATACAAAGACAAGATTATTTCAGTATAATGAAGCACAATCATGTGGAGTATTTACCTGCTTTCACATTCTGAAAAATACTCAACCATATCGGCTGTATTAGTATAATTCAAACATTGAAAGACAGGAGCACAGAGATGTGGAACAGGCTGACCTGCGACACATACACATCAGAAAACCAGATCATCTCAAGGTTGGGTTAGGGTATATTGCTCTTTCCTGTACAGAATTCTAGTAAATTCAATGCATTTTAAGAAAAAATGTTCCGTAAACTTCTTGGAAAATATTACCATCCCCCATCCAAATGCTTCTTTAAAGAACAGGTTGATGAACGGTAGTTTCTCCTTTGTTAATACACAAGAAATCACACATAGATTTGGAAGGAATTCTGTCAGAAAAGGCAAAAGTTTTAAAAAATGTTGCTTTCTCCCGATGATGAATGAATAACTGTTAAGCCACTTTAGCAAACACACCAACTGGCAAAACTTCAGACAGCTGAAAATTAAATCCTCACCCAAAACAGAAAACCAACAGTTTGATTGTTATTGACCTGTCAATCAAAGCACAGTAGAAATAAAAATGTGTGCTCATAATCTGTAAAAATGATCTGAAATAATTTGTTTCTGCTGCTAATGCTTACACAGAATTGCATTTAAACAAAATATAAATAATTGTTCAGCCCTGCTATGAATTACTGTTCTCCATGTTATGCCTAAGACTGAGAATATGGAGAGAGATCTATAGATCTTGGCTTGCCTTCTAATTGCTGAATCCTTTTGATTGAGAAAATGCCATATGAGGGAAAACATCAGCGCCTTGTATCCACTGAAATAATAAGCTGACCCAACCACCCCTTTTCTCTGTGCCTTTGAGCACTGGCCAACCATCTGAATCCACTCAGTCCCAAATGAGCAGCTTATTTTTCAAAGTGTCTCTCATTTGTGCTCACTCTGCACCCTGACTTGGAATGGAAGGTGGGGAGGGGAAGAGGACGAGGTGGAGCAGCAGTGTCATCTTAGAGCGTGCCAGATTATCCTGTCTGGTGCAGAAATCCAGCAATGGGTCAGATTTTCCCTGGTGGATGGGTAATGTGGTGGGAAAAAAGGACTTCTGAATCCACACTCTGTCTCATGGAGATATATATAGACCCAGAAAATATTCTGCTTGAATATTTTCCTACTAAGAATTTTATTTGTATCCTTTAAAGAACACAATTAAATTAAAACTGATTATAAAATGTAATAATTTATAATGGTGAATACCCTGTACTTTTATGGTGCTTTATCTAGTCCAGAGGACCCTAAGACATCATTCAGACACATCCAACCATGCTACAACCCAGCTGAATATCTTCAACTTTTTTGGTATAAAAGTGTCATCCTTTTTTTACCTCTCAAGATACACACCAGCCAACTTTTCTACGTTTGCAAACTTTCTCTTTTGAATTTGCCTTGATGTTTTTGCGAGTTTTTAAATCAGGTCAGTCAAGTTGGCTGATCATTTTACAGAAAATTGTCTTCTGAACAGAATATATATTTTAGCATCTTTTCGTTGTCAAAGAAACTTAAGAGGTGCTGTAAATGTACTTCTTTACCGAGACACTTTTTACCCCATTGCCCTCTTAGAAACCTCTGATATTCTCATGAAGTTCCTTAATGCCCTAAAGTATGGGACAGAGTTTGATGTGTGAAAATATCCTTCATTTGCACAAGCTACTTGACATTTCTTAAAGGTTGGTGCACAGCCAGGTTGGCAAGATAAACTGGCCCCATTGAGGACAACCTGTTTTAGTGCCTCCTTAATGCTCTTAATATAGATTTCATCATATCGTTGCATGCAAGTGTTAACCTTTTAGATCTCACTAAGCTTGTTCTATGCTAAGAAGGTTTCAAGGGTGAAAAGAATATCCCCAGGCACTGGTGACCACTCCAACAAGAAAGGTTAAATGATCTCCTGTACATGCATATTACTTTGCATGAATCTTACAAAACCTTATAAAAATTAAGTTACAACAACTACAGAAATACCAAACATGGTTGCTGTGCATCAATTTTTCTTTTGTCAAATTACAGGGTTTTTGTCTTTAACTATAGGGCGTCATCCTTCAAACGTTATTACTTAACTTATAGACTAAAAAAAAGTTTTACAGCTTTAACATAAAATTTTAAACTTGGTTTTTATTCATGTTGGTATGTTCAATATTTTACGTAATTACATGTCCAACCAAAATTCTAATGAACCATTCCAAGGAAGAGGTATGTTGGCATTGGTTTGAATTGTTTGTACCGACCAGGTTACCAGATTACTACATATTTTGACACCAACTAACTTGTGGATCTCCATTCTAGAATCATAACAACCATATTTGATTTAATTCAAATGCAAGAAATAGATTTTTCTCCTGCAAAAACTGAGGTGACTGAGGCAGTCAGTAAATGGTCACGTTGTGTTGGTATTACAGTCCTCAAACTGATATTGATTAATGTGCTACTATCATGAACATTTATGTATTTTCATAGTATACAGAAAGTCCATAGTTTCTATCTGGAATTTGTGTGTCTGGACTACAATCATCCTGTTTTACTTTTGTTTTTTTAGCTGTAAACCAATTATTTTGTACTAATATTTTAGATCATAAGTAAGTGTTTCCATCAATTAATAATTTGAGTCATATCCATGGATATGGATAAATGGATATATTTCTTTACAGTAGACTATGAGTACAAGCAAGACAATTCCTACAAATCATTGCTGTCCAATGTTGTTCCTGAAAGACTGGTGTCCTGAATGTTTCTCAAATTATTCTGGTCCAAAATGCTTAAATTACAAATGATCACCAATTTTCCAAAGAACTTAAGCATAAAAAACAGAGAATAAATGTATCATACATGACATGCAAGAGTGAAAATTTATATTAATTCTTTTTTTTCTTTTTTAGGAGCAAGATCCTTTTACCAAGCATACAGTTAAGATGCCGAATAAATGTGACTGTTGTTTCTTTCTTTTTAATTAAGATCTCAAGGGCCCAACAAACCAAACAAAAGATTTTCAAACTTTTCCAGTTTCATGGCTGAAACCGCTGAAAAAGAATCCAAAACTAGTCTTACTCAGTGACTGTTTTTGATATGTATGAGATGTATTACTAGCCAGGGTACCATGGCACAAAAGAAACTGTTTTTAAAAAGTTCTCCTGCAACAACATGAGTTTTTCCATTCCTTTCTTGCATGGTCAGTCATTGTGGCTGTTGCCCCTTTATGTTGTCCACAGTATAAACACTGTCAATATTTTTAGTTCTTTGTGATTCTTAAACTCTAAAATAATGCAAATTTCCTGTTGTTGCAGCCTGGGTCTCATTGGGAAATGTGGTGCACGTCTGGTTGTGTGTGGCTCTGTAGAAATAGAGCCTCGCCCTTGTTCTAATTGATTGGCCCCATCAGATTATGTATGGAGGAGAACATTCAATTTTTAACGTTCACATGTCATTGGATTCCCATGCCTCTCCAAAATGTCTTCAATTTATTTCCCAGAGTCCTGCTAAAACAACCACAGTCATAGTAACAATAAGGAGGGGTATAAATTGTCGCTTGTCGCAGAGCTTTTGCCAGGATTGCCCAAGACCTGCTTACATTTTGCAAATCAAGTGCATGTGATGACCTCGCTGAGCTTTGGAGCTGTGATTGACAGCAGAATGATAAATAGTAAACCATTATGAAACACTGTGGAACCAAGTTGAACCTGATTGAATCAGCATGTTTGGGATAAATAACTTGGCACACTCTGCCTGTCACCAAAGACATGATGATGAAGAGCAGCATGGAGGCTCTCTGGCGTGGTTGTTTTTTAGAAGTTCGCTTTGGAGCAGCAGCCCGTAAAGTTCCTCCCTCGTAACTCTTGTTGCAAAAAGTTCAGAAAGCCGTTGGACTGTGGCTTCACCGCAAGTTCTGCTGCAGTTGACGCAATATTCACACATGGGTTAGCCTTTATGAGCTCCATGTGCGGCGCTTTGTTTCAGTGGAAGATTTGTTGTCAGCTCCTCTGAGAGAAAGATGGGCCAAGCCAAACTTTTTTTCTCTGTCGGGAGGGTCACCATGCTGCTCCTTCACACCCAGCAGGTGCTTATCCCACCACTGAGGTGAGGAGTCAAGCGGCTGACATTAGAATAACAAAGGCAGGATTGGAGATGGCCAGGTTTCATAGGTGCTGCCACGGCTAAATCCCACCGATACAGCGGGGAGATTAGCAGAGTCAAAAGTGATCATGGGTAATTGGTTATCTCACCTCGAGCACCTCGACGGGTCTTATCCCCTAGTAAGCCTCCTTATACTCTTAAGTGGACGGTTGCTTTGGTGGAGACGGACGAGGGGAGCGAGCGGGGGGCTGAAAGTTTGGCAGCCTTTGAAAGGTTCATTGGAGAAAGTGTGAGGAGTTTGGGCTTCTGACGAGTGCATGATGAAAGAGGAGGGATACAGCTGTGCCAGCTCGTGCACACAGACACACATCCGCACGTCTTCATCCACTCTGGGGCTTCATGTTAGTTTTCATTATCAGCTCTTCCTCTTCACATAATTGAGCACAATACATGTAGAGGATGAATACATCATTAAGCGCGGCTTCCTACACAAACACGGCCTTCGGTAAACAGAGCGGAGGGAGACGGCTGCGAGTTCCCACTCTAACAAACTATAGACGGAATTTTATTGGAGAAACTTCCACAAAGCCTCTTTAATTGGTAATCCCAAAAAAAACAGAGAAGATGATCGGAATTAGGCCATATCATGGTGCCCTAATGAAAGGAGTGTTTTCCATCTAATTTAATCAATATTAGAATATCTGCCAATTAGCTGCATTATTTTCCTTTGCCGATGAAATTCTCGTTTATCGAGGCCTCATCTCTCACACTGGTCGCATTACAAATGCGATAACAATGGCTGATTCCTGATTCTGCAGCTGAGAATTAAGAAGAGAGGGCGGCGTCCTAATTACGCTCCATTCAAAGTGTTGATGAGGTTTAACTGGCAAAATTAATTAAAACTTACCCCCCAACCCCCTCTTCATTCCCGGTCAAGATTAGAATCATGACGTTTGGAGTATTTAATCAAAAATACGTTTCACAATTAATTAAGATCTCATTTGCATATATGTACGTTAATTTGAAAGACAGGATTTCAATCAAACCTCATCATCGAGGTGTTTGTTTTCATTTTACCTCAGATGGTTCACGGGACAGTCTGTGAAGCAGGAAAGATACAGCCATGTGGGATTAAATCCCAGTCTCAATTCTCTCCCCTTCACCTTTTTTTACAGCCACAGATTAGCTCTGCATATCTCTCTTTCTCTTGAATTTCCTCATTAGCATACTTATCTGGCAGCAGGGCTGTTTTAATTGCAGATACACAGGACCCAAAGTTTGTGAATAGGTTTCCGCTACTCTCGACTTGAGAGGGATTAAGCGACATATCTGCAATCCAGACAGTTTGAACGCAATGAGAGACAAAAACGTGCCTCATCTGCAAGTTTCCTCCTCATCCCCGTGTCTTCCCCCTCTTCGGCCCGCAGAGAGAAAAGGAGAATCAATTAAAGGAACATGTAACAGAAAGAGACAGAGAGCCTTTTAGTGCTGAGGTTAATGGTGAGTTATTGTATGAGAATGACTCTATGAACATTGCTTAATTTGCCCTCCCTCCCTTCCTCTCTGTGTCCCTCCTCACTGTGCTTAATAGCTATTTTAAGAGCAATATGATGTATTACTCCAGGCTTTCTCCAGGGGAAACCCGGGGCCTCCAGTACTGAATCCATTTAAGACACCGTGGCGATCTTACAGTCACTCTCGGCCCTGTTCAAACCATGCTCACACCTCCCTCCCCCCTCAACCTTAATGGGAAATTAACTGTTCAGAATCAAATTAAAATCCTGCCTGTAATCCTGGTCAGATCACTGGGAGAACAAGCAGGTATTCACCAGTGACTTTGTGAGAACCAGGTCTTAGGTGAAGGATGATTCAGTGGCTAGCTGTCCTTCTATTGTGAGCAGATTAAACTTAGGTATTATGTTACACCAATATGACCAAATGTATGCCTGAAATGTTTGTTATTTTTCAAAATTTTTTTATTAGAGAATTGCAACCACACTCTATCGTGTCACATATCACATCATAAATACTTTTAATATAACTTTTGTGCTATCCTTTTCACCCCAGTATTAAGAACATTGGGTATTTTTTAAGATTGTGTAGTGACTCTAGGAGAGCAGGTTGTGAGAGAAATGTGAGCGAGGGGGAAGACATCCGGGAAAGGTTATCAGGCTGGGACTTGAACCTGTACTGGCCAGGTCGAGGTCTAAGAACTCCACTGTGCCCATGAAGAACATTGACTTAACGAAAAACAGTATTTTTTTTATCCTTAGTTCCTTGTTAGTAACAATCCATCCAAAGATGATAATCTCATTTCTCTTTTACAACAGTAGAAATGGCATATCATTCTTCTTTCTGCTAAAAGATAAAAGTTTCAGATTTTAAGGTTTAGCTTAAAACTGACCTGATCTGCAATTTACCTGTCACATACGTATTTATTTCTGCATATACAGGCATATTAGCTTTTAATAATGAAGTGAACATTCATGAACGATCTGATTCTTTCCAACAGGTCTTTACTCTGAAGGATAAAACCCAAAAAATCTTTTAAGACTTTTCTTGTTTATAATTCTCTACACAGGCTACAATAGTTATTTCTTTTTTATTATTCAAAATTAGATTTATTTAATCGGCCTACAACAGAAGAAAGGGGTGGCTTTATAAGCTCACAGAGCGCATGTCTATTGCTCACTGTTTATTTTCATCATGCGTCATGGCGGCAGCCGATCTGGGTGCGCTGACGGAGGCTTCATGCAGAGGGAGAGAGGATGAAGGTATTCATGGTGCGCTCCATTCTTCTTAGTTTCTTTTTCCTTTTTGCTCTTTTGTTAACGGTAACAGTTAAGTGCTGTTTACCTTTACTCTGTTGCTTTAATTGTTACATTTAATGGTGCCAAAGTGGATTTTTGTTTCTGCCAACACAATGCAAGTCTACCTTTTCCTCTACTATTGTAACATTTAACTTTTTATATTACAAATTGCATTAAAATGTTGTTACTGCGTACACTTCTTACTAGACATTTATATCTTGAAATTTTATATTTTGTTAATTCATATAT